>JACTOM010000282.1:3312899-3323621 GCA_015832385.1 Elymnias hypermnestra | reverse complement strand
TTCTATTAAGATTTTCTCAATATTTGCCCGAAGTTGGGAAGTTGGCGGTGTGATCCACCCCCGTGCCTCGGAGAGCACGTTAAGCCGTCGGTCCTGCGCCTGATCTCTCTCCGATCGTGTCGTATTTCCGTCACATCGGTCTATCAGAGTGAAGGAATAGAGAGTGTACTTGCGTACTATGCCTGCCAATCCGCAGTGGAGCAGCGTGGTGGGTCTATGCTCTAAAAACCCTCTCTCCTATGAGTGAGGAGGTCTGTGCCCAGCAGTGGGACGTTAATGGGCTGCTACTTACTTTTTACTTAACTACTTTAGTCAGTCATTAGTGTTTAGTTTGATCATGAAGTTATAGAAAAGAGTTGTCATAGGACTCCATACCCATAACGTGTATCAACTTTCTAAATTCCCTTGACAATGGATCCTGCAGCAGTTGTATTAAGTCCAGCAACCCATTGAATCTCGCTGTAATCGCTGACGAAGATAAGTCGTCCCGGCCCATTCCGGGCACACTCCATTAGAATATGGTACAAATCCTCCACAACGCGACATATTGCGCAGTTGAAAGAAGGTGTTTTGCCCATAAGGAAGGCAAACTTATTCAATGGACCATATCCGGAAAGAAGACGGAAGGCTGTAACCGATTCAGCACGAGTCAAGTGGGTGTTTTGTATTCAAGGTGTTGTTACAAACTCATTTTGAACGGTTTTATAGCAAATGCCCTTTCCTAATGATATTTTATCAAAATATTATTTCCACAAGTTAAATTTCTGCGTTTTGCAAGAAAACACAGGAATTTGCTGACAGTTAAGCACTTGACTTAAATTCTAATGTAATCTTTTCATGAATCACTCTAGACTCTGGACTTCAGTGGAGTACCCATAGTAAGACTTGGATGAGCAAAATTAGTTCAGCTATATTTGCTGTTAGAAAAGAAAGATAATACACTGATGTTGAAACTGCTAAAATGGTGTATTTTGCTTATTTTCATAGCATTATGTCTTACGACATACTGTTATGAGGTAAGGCGGCGTACATTAACTCTATTTTTATATTACAAAAAAAGAGCAATACATATAAATTAGGATCTCGTGCTTCTTCAAAAATTCAAAGAAACATCCATTCTCACAGTAGCGTCGCAATATATATTGAATAATATTTTATATATCCGTAACAATATTCATTTATACAACACTGGCTGAACCCGCGACTTCGTCTGCGTGGAATGTTTTTTTGGTAATACTAGCAGTTGGCACTGCCCTTTGATGGTGGAATTTCCGAAAATTTACTTTTGATAGATTCCATTACGTTAAAAAAATATTCTGAAATGTGAAGTATTTTTTAATTGGAAAGTTTGAATTTTTTTATTAATACCCCCGGAACCCCCCTTGCGGGTGGAATTTCGTAAAATCCGTTCTTAGCTGACCTCCACTCGGCAAAAGGAATATATTCCTACCAAATTTCAAGTCTACAGTCTTATATATAAACAAGGAATAAAAAGAAACTTATAATGCCACATATTAGAGTGAAGAAGATTCAGACATCATTTGTCCGGTTGAGCATATGGATTTGGAATAAGATAACCGAATCACTTTTGGGATTGCATCATACACAGAAACAAAATATTACATATTGTAAACTTTCACTTTTTTCCGCTGAGAAATGCTTTTACGCACCCCTACCACGAGGGCAGGGAGTGTGAGACTCGCTAGCTTCTCCAAAGTACCCACTAAAATCAAGCAAGACCCTCATCATCCTAAATTGGAGGTGTCAGAGGCTCCCTTAAGCATTCGCTCTGACACTACAGGATGCAACCGGCAAAGAGTGATTTAAAGAGGAGGCAAGAGGCGATCAAAAAGACCTCCTTTTACCCGACCTTGTAATATATTGTAACCTACAAAACTATATTTAAAAGAATAACCGCTGAGTTTCTTGACGGTTTCTTCTCCATAGAATCAACTTTCCGAACCGGTGGTAGATTACCAACGGACGAACTACTGTCGATTCAAAAGAGCTTGAGCCTACTAGAACAAAGAATAATTCGATTATCTTACCTGATGGAAAATTATGATACAGTCTAAGTTAGAAGAGCGCTAATCTGGTAAGAGGTAATTTACTACCCACAGCCAATGTGTCCACCATTTTCAAGACTTATTTAAAAGATTCTTTCACTTATTTGAAAATGTAATTCTCTAAATTTGCCTTGTCAGGATTAAAGCTCAGGACTTCTGCTAACGAAGCCAGTACACGCATTATCGCGCCGACGAGGCTGTCAAATAACGTCGATGTATTTACATCCCTGTTAATCAAAGTCGGTGTTCTGTTATTGGATCTTGCGCCAAAAGTTAAATCTCTCTCCTGAGATTAATCTCCGTAACTTTAACTCTGTTAGCAGAATATTATTATACGAGAGCATATATTACGTTACAATCTATCGATAACGTAATTGCTTTATCGGGGAACGGTTCGTGAAATCGTAAACGTCAGCGATACTTTTTAATTAATATCGTTTACAAAAGTGTAGGTACATAAAGTACAGTGATATATGTATAGTTTTAAAAATATGTCAAAACGTCCTATTACAAAAACCATAACATTGAAGAATATTTAAGTGGACAAAGATGTTTGGACTAGATTCCAGTTGCACATGAAAGTTAAACACATTCTAACGTACAAAAACATTATTTAAAGGAGTAACCGTTGAGTTTCTTGCCGGTTTTTTGTCGGCGGAATCAACTTTCCGAACCGGTGGTAGATTTATTACCAACGGACAGACTACAGACGATTCAAAAGGGCTTTTTGAGCCTACGTGAATAAAGACTTATGAATAAATAAATATATAAAATAATGGGAAGAAAAAGCCTTATTTTATTGTTTCAAATACAAAAACGTACGGCGTTTACAATATATCGACGGATTTAGGTTTAAAGACATTTATTCTCAAAAGAATACAGAATTCACTTAATGAGAAATTAACAAATAAACAATAAAAGTATATGTACGTTATGTGTGATACAGAGCAAATCTTAAAAGTAGGTTATTTAAACATTCAGATATTTAAATGGCGTGTTTACCAAGCATTTTGACAATATGTGTTAAGTTTTTTCTTAAACGCTGTAAACGACTTCTCACAGAAAATGTCTTTCGGTAGGCTGTTATACAGTAGTGCTCCCTCAACCTGTATAGTTTTACTACCATATTTAGTTCTCGTTTTCGGTAACCGTAATTTATATCTATTTCTTGTATTTAAATGGGAATTTGTTTTAAAAGTAATTTGGGTATGTATAGCTTCGGTGAGTATTTTCCTAATTAAGATGCATGTTTTAAATTTGTATAACTGAGTAATGGAAAGCACCTTAGTTTTTTTTTTATAAAGGTCTTTAGTTGGAAAGCGATAATCTAGTTGGTACAGAGTTTTTAAAAAATTGTTTTGAAAGGTTTGAAGACTTTTTAGATAGGATTTAAATCTTTTAAGCACGAAATAATAAACAAATTAAAAGTTTCCCGCCTTCTTATTTCTATAACGAAGACTCTTTTTTTTTTCAATAAAAACCGTGCCCATATAACACCGTTATCTATACATATAAGAGATATCCAGGTATCTATTGACTCATCACGATATCTCTGGAAGTATAGGTACGAAAACTGTGACATGAGAATTTTATATATAAGGGATATCTATCGAATCATCATGATCTCTGTAACCATAAGGCGTTGAGACTTGAAATTTGTTAGGAATATTCCGTTTGCCGAGTAGAGGTCAGTTAAGAACGGATTTTGTAAAATTCCACCCGCAAGGACGGGAGTGTTAATTAAAAAAAATTCAAATTTTCACGTTAAAAAATAATTCATACTTCAAATTTACAAACCATATCTTTTATGGTATGTGAAACTTGGTCATAATTTTTTTTGACATAATGAAATCTAACAAAAGTAAATTTCAGGAAATTCTACCCAACGGACATTGCGGGTATGTTTCCTATTTTTAAAACAATTTATCTAAATTAATGAAAATACTACCAAAAAACATTCCACGCAGACGAAGTCGCGGTTTGTTTTTTCTTCGAAGTATGCGCAGAAGCGCAGAAGCTCTGCCGAGGGGTGGGCCCGTAGAAGGGCCCAGCTGCGTCGTGGGTGAAACGTTGCTCTAAGGGCGCCTCCTGCGAGGCTCGGACCTAAGTTTAGAGCAACGTTTGCTGCTGCTGAAAAGGACAATTGGACAGGTGAAGTCGCGGGCTATTACTATATATAGGATACAACTAGCGTAACTTCCTTTATTAGTCCTGTTAAAACTTGAAAACGGCTGGACTGATTTGTCTAATGAAAGGTGAGTAAATAGAACAACAAATGCTTGGAATCTAGCAAAAACAACAAATTCCCTTTCCCTTAAAAACTATTCCTATCTGTTAAACAATTCATGTTCGTCTAGTGGTTTAGTAATCAATTCAATTAAGATTTAAGTTTCTCATATCAATTTTTCTAATTTTAATGTCAAACATTTAATGGCAGACAAACGAGCTGGTGGGTCACCTGATGTTAAGTGATTACCGCCGCCCATGGACACCTGCAGCGTCATGGGGACCGCTGTTGCGTTGCCGGCCTAAAAAGTACGAGTTGATTTGACTCTTGAACTTATGTGCATCATAATCTTGCGGGAATACCGTAGGTGGGAGTTCATGCCACATTTTGCATGTCCGTGGGAAAAACGATCGACGGTATCGGACTGTGGCTGAAGGCCACGCATCCAGGTTATGTGGATGAAATTTATTTCTCCGTCGAGTTGTACCATCCAAAGAGCTCTTCAGAACATTCCCCATGGTAGATACGATAGAATACATATAGAGAGCTGACGCTTCTACGGTGCTCTATTACACATATATACATTTGACATTGACAACCAACTGAACGCAGCTATAATATATTACGGACTATGGCGGGAATATGGGCGTAAAGGAAAAATACTGATTAAGTTTTGGCCACATTGTTGGCTAAAGTTAAAATAGTCTGCAATTATCATTCAGCTTTTTAATTTATTGATTCCGAGGCGGTAAGAAGTTTGCCGGATCAGTTAGTAAGAGATAAAAAAATAATTTGATTACTATAAAAAAGATATAAGTCAATAGTTCCTGAGATTAGTGCGTTTCTACAAACAAAACAAGCCTTATGCTTTATAATATTAGTCTAGATTATCAATGGTATAACCATAGACATTGTCAAAACATAGAATATTAATCGGCAAATGTACTTATATAATAGCAACGAAGTCGTTAGTCTCAAGAAGGCAATCCTTAATTATTCAAACAACTATTAGTGAACGCTCACTCAGGACTTCAAGATAACTACTACAGCCATTACAGAGCAATCAACTATAAACTTTATAGTTAAGTTTAACCAATTTATGTGCGCGTATATTGTTTTTATCTATATACATTTATATACTCGTACCTACTGTACGTTTAATATATTTGTCAAACTGTGCAATATTTCAGGTCTCACTGAGTTTAACTCTACTACTTTGTAAATATTTGTTGGTCTGTCGATACGTCTGCTTATAATTTAAGGACCTAAATAAATGAACAGGTAATAATAACCATAAATCCTCTTATTATCTACATATATACTAGCTGACCCAGCAAACGTTGTTTTGCTATATAATTACTAATATCGCTATTAAAAAATAGGGGTTCGTGATATAAAGGTGAAAATTTAGGGTTGTATGTATTATCATATGCTGTATCACAAAAAAATTAAAAAAAAAAATAATTTCGTCCAAAAATTTAAAAAAATAATTTAGGGGTGAATAACCTTTATCACTTAGGGGCATGAAAAATAGATAGTAGCCGATTCTCAGACCTACTGAATACGCATATAAAATTTGGTACGAATCGGTACCGCCGTTTCGGAAGAGTATAGGTACGAAAAATGTGACATGAGAATTTTATATATAAGAGATATCTATCGAATCATCATGATCTCTGTAACCATAAGGCGTTGAGACTTGAAATTGGGTAGGAATATTCCTTTTGCCGAGTAGAGGTCAGCTAAGAACGGGTTTCGTGAAATTCCACCCCCAAGGGCAGTTGCGAGGGTAATAATTAAAAAAAAACAAATTTTCACATTTAAAACTATACACCGATAATCTAGAGCCTGAAAAGGGACTATCAGCTCTTTGCAGTAATACACAGCAAATACCTCATTGAAATATTCATACGTATATAGCCTAAATGAATGAAAATGCTACCCAAAAAACATTCCACGCAGGCGAAATCGCGGGCTCAGCTAGTATATACATAAGAGATATCCAGGTATCTGTTGACTCATCGCGATATCACTGTAACCATAAAAATTTGAAATGTAGTAGGAATAATCCTTTTGCCGAGTAGAGGTCAGCTAAGAACGGATTTTAAAAAATTCCATCAGCGAGGGTGTTATCTTTTGACTCATCGCGATATCACTGGAACTATAAGGCGTAGAGGCGTTTGTGAGTATTCTATTTATTATTTTCTTATTTGTAAAACAATTTGCTTATTTTAATGAAAATGCTACCAAAACAACATTCTACGCAGACGAAGTCGCAAGTTCAGCTAGTAGGATATATACGATATACCGTCTTAAAATAAATATTCAACATAGTTTTCGTATTTTTATTAAAATAAACTTATTCTGCCTGTTTATTTCTTTCATATGACACACACAACTGTTTAAACTTTAACATGATTTTCAAAGTCAAATGATGTTATAACATTAACTATTTACATTCAGGGACAATACCATCTATAGAAGAACAGCGATGTGTAAGATTTTGCTAGTTAATACTTTGAATGACGAAAGTAATGCTTTATAAGGCTTCCAATCCATAACTGTTTTACAAAATTATATAAATTTTAGAATCGAAATACTGGGGATTAAGGAGACGAATAAACCATAATCTTTTTCGCGAAAATATAACATGAAGAATGTAAAATACGGAAGAAAACTTTGTAGGCTCTCAATTTTATTGATAACAAGCGGACCCGGCAAACTTCTTACCGCCAGAAATCAGAATCAGAATCAATAAATAAAAAAGACTGAATGATAATTGCAGAATGTTTCAACTTTACTAAAAAATGTAATCAAAACTCAACCGGAACAAAAAGAATTCGTAATCAAAAAAACGCGAACATTACATCCAGATTTCTGTCAAAAGCCGTGAAATATTACAGTTGCGAACAGGAATCGTTGGTTGTCAATGTGAAATGTCAAAAACAAAAGTATTCATTTCAATTTAATTTGATTTCTAATCGACAGGACGAACGTCAAACGTTTGACATTTAAGTATACTTTGTAAATGAAAGCGAAATTTTTCTATTCATTATATTCCAAGCATTTTTTTCATGGCATGATATAGATAGTTTGGGCATGTAAAGAGAATGAATGAAAGGAGACTGACAAAAAGGATTTATGAGTGAAGAGTGAATGCGAAATTTGGAAGGGGAAGACCAAGGCGAATGTTCCTGGACCAAATCCAGGACATTTTAAATAAGGGCCAGGTCAAGAGTACTCTAAACCGATGAACTTGTATGAAAAATTTAATGAGAATGGAAGAAGCGAAGGAGTTATGCAAGGATCGTGGCAAGTGGAAGGTCGTGGTCTCTGCCTTAAGTATTTTTTTCATATTTACTTACATATTAAACCTTCCCCGAACTTCCACATACGAGGTGTGTTCAAAAAGTATCGCGAATTTTGAATTTTCGCGGGTTACGTATATTCGAATTTCGAATTTTTTGTGGCGTTATGTTGGTACTCATATCTCTCACTTATGCCGACAAGCTCGGCCATTTTGAATGTTCATTTAATTGTTGACAGCTGCTTTACTTGCACGTGTTTTGGATCGTCTTCGATTTTTACCTATTCAAAAAAATGGATCAAAGAACCTGTATCAAATTTTGTGTGAAAAACGAAATTAAGTGCGCGGATGCATTCCGAATGTTGACTGTGGCATACGGAGAAGCTACCTTGGACCGAAGCAACGTTTATCGGTGGTACAAAATGTTCTCAGAAGGCCGNGAGTAGGAAAGTTGGAAGGGGAACACCAAAGCGATCGTCCCTGGACCAAATCCAGGTCATTTTAAGTAAGGGCCAGATCATAAGGGCAAGGGATATTGGACGAAAAGAGATGCCGTAATTTCCCGAACGCTGCCCAACCGAGTTGGATTCGGCGGCTAACCTCTTTGTCGAAATTGGACCTACCTAGCTGGACTATGTGTCCCAGGTATGTGTATTCGTCAACAATTTCGAGAGCTGAGTTCTCAACGATGACTGGGTGGAGCGAAACATGGATATTGGACATAACTTTCGTCTTATCCATGTTCATTTTTAGGCCCACCTGTCGAGAAACTCCGCTGAGGTCATCGAGCATTGCATTGAGATCTTCCAGAGTCCCTGCCATAATGACCACGTCATCGGCGAACCGTAGATGAGTGATATACTTGCCATTGATGTTGATGCCCAATATACAATATTATAGAACGTATTAATATCTACAAAATAGTCGACGACACCATATTTCCAACTATTGTAGTTGTGCCACTTTAACTAGTTTTTTACACTGTAAAAGTTAATAAAAGTGCCGCCAGTAATCAAACCATACTATTCATACCTCTGTATTAATCCTTAGCCTATTAAAGACAGTTTCAATACCTGTAAACTACTTTTTAAATTATTAAAATTGGATAGTCCATTCAAAAGATATAACGAATTTAAAATTGTCAATCTAAAGTACATAATGTTATAATCTATATATATAATATATATCCAGGTGTCTATTGATTCAACATGATATCTCAGGAACCATAAGGTGTAGAGTTTTAATTTGGTAGGCATATTCTTTTTGGCGAGTAGAGGTCAGCCAAGACAGGCCAAGAATTTTGCCAAATTCCACCCGTAAGGGGGATTGCAAGGGTGTTAATTAAAAAAATGCAAATTTTCACATAAAAAAAAATTTCAAAATCCATATTTACAAACTATATCTTTTATGGTATGTAAAACTTGGTCAGATTTTTTTTTGACGTAATGGAAACTATCAAATATAAATGTTAGGAATTTAAAAATACCCTCAAAGAGCAGTGATATATAAGATATATAAGAGATATCCAGGTATATATTGACTCATCACGATGTCTCTGGAACCGTAAGGCGTAGAGACTTGAAATTTTGCAGGAATATTCCTTTTGCCGAGTAGAGGTCATATTTCTCATTTGTAAAACAATTTGAATAAATTAATGAAATTGCTACCCAAAACAGGTTCCACGCAGACAAACTCTCGGGTTCAGCTAGTAATAATAGTATAGCGATGGCCATATTCATTTTCTCTGAAGTGTACCATTTTATTCACATGTCATTAAACACTTTTGTAGTTTTTATTTTAATATATCCGTCCTAAAGCAATTAAAAATTAAACGAAATAAAACTTTTATGTTAACAAAAATAAATCTGTAGACTGTCCAACTTAGTAGACTTTCCACTGCCACGAGATCAGTATCTACACGGGTGAAACCGCGGGGTATTAGTAGTCATAAATAAAATTGCGAACACCTAACCAAAATATTACCTCATGATTTTCATTAAAAATTGCTTAAAAGTTTTGCAAAGCTCGAGCTTATTCATGGTTAGGTGAAGATCAGCACCCTCTCCCTCCCTCTACCCTCTCCCTTGGGGCACTCAGCTCACCTCTTAGCCATTGTTGGCCGAGTGCACTACCGCACATTATTCGCTGTATGCACTTTCACTGCGAAAATACAAAACAAATCTCTATCGTACCATTTAAAGTGGCTAACTATAAACTTTGGAAAGTTACATTTATCCCCAAAAATTAAATAAACGTTTAACAACGTAAGTTCCTGTCTATTCCTCATTGATTACTTGGATTATTCCCGAAACCGTAGAAATATCGGGATATCCGTAATTAGTGACCATCTACGTTGCGAAAGGCATCACTTGTGCTAAATCTCAAATAAATCACGATTAATTTTAACGGCCTCATGCCGTATCTTATATATAGATAAGTTTTTATAAGACCTTATGAATATTGATTTTATAAAAGGTTATAATATGGATTTGAATCCGTCTTTATGTACTTATTGGTGTACTTTAACGTTATTTCTCATCTGTCTTAAGGAAGGGGTTGTTTAGAAAAGAAATGAAATAATCTAATTTATATTTATAAAATACTCGGACTTATTTTCTTAGATTGACATTTTGACAGGTATTAAAACGTCCTTTAATAAAATATATTTAATAGGATAAGGATTAACACATGTATGAATAATATCAGGTTTGATTAAAGTCGGCACTTTTATTAACTTTTAAAATGCAAACAAGTAGGTATAGTTGCATAACTACAGTAGTTGGACATATGGTATCAGAAACTTTTTTATAGATATTAATACGTCTATAATACTGTAGAACATTTTTCTGTTCTATCATCAATAGTTTCCGCAGCGCACGCGATGACAGATTTTTTGTTTCCTTGGGTTACATTAATGCATTTATTTAGGGATCCCTATTTTTTTGAGAAATAAATATAGCCTATGTCGCTCAGTAAAAATTCAGCTTTATAATGGTGAAAAACTATTGAAATTGGTCCAGTGGTTTTTGTCTGAAAACGTTACAAACATACATACATATTCACATTTTTTTTTAATTCGTAACAGGCCTGCGCTTGGCTGCAATCAAAAAAAAAAAAAAAAA
>JACTOM010000282.1:3258294-3312855 GCA_015832385.1 Elymnias hypermnestra | reverse complement strand
TCTTATCGAGGTTTTTGTCGCCTATGAGTCTCCTGGCCCGGCGATCCACCGAATCCAGAGCATCAAGCTGGTACTTGGCTGAGCCGTCCCAAAGGTGGCTACAGTACTCCATGCATGATCGAACTTGAGCTTTGTATAGGTTCGAAAGCTGTTCCGGCTTGAAGTTATGTTTGACCTTATTAAGGACACCAAGCTTTTTGGCTGCAGTTTGAGCTTTGGACTCGATGCATCGCCGGAAGTTAAGTGTGGGAGATAAGTTTACACCAAGGAGATTAATACTGTCGGTAATCGGAACAGACATATTTCGGAAAGTAGGAGTGAAGGGAAACGTACTCCTTTTAGCGGTGAATAAACACGCTTGCGTTTTGGCAGCATTGAACTCAACCAGGTTGGCTTCGCCCCAATCGGACACTCCTTTTAATGTTGAGTTAATGCGTTCTATCATTGCCTCTCTCTGGTTGTAAATGTCAGTGCAAGTTGCACGCGAACTGGAAATGTATCTCTCTGCAACGGTGCTGTTGTCCGCGTAACCAAATATACCGGGCAAGAACAGATCATTAATATGCAGCAAGAAGAGTGTTGCAGAGAGAACTGATCCCTAAGGGACTCCGGCGTTAATAGCCATAAGATCAGAAGAGCAGCCATCTATAACTACTCGAAACGATTTTGTATGTGATCGAAACGATCACATACAAAAATACAAATGTTTCCTCTTTATAATATTAGTTTAGATGCTAGTGCCTCTACACGGTGTTACCCGCGTAGATCTATATCCCTTTGAAATATAGGGAAATCCATATTGAGTAAATCGCGAATATCGTTTTGAACATCATCATGAGTAAGTGAGTTTTTGGTCTGAAACTATCTTCGCATTATTGTCAGTTAATGTCCCCAGTTTGGGGCACGTCAGTGGAATGGTTTTTAAGTCTAAATCGGACATAAATAGAAACAATTTCCGCAAATGAATTAATTTAATTTACTTGAAGCAAGCTAACATAAAAAAATATTAGCGATAGAAAGAGCTTTTCACAAAGGAGCTTTGTGCATGAAATTTATTTAAGTAGTATTTTCTACGGAGATAATATTATCATAATTTAAGCTTGGTGTTCAGTGAAGCTTTTTCATTACAAAAGCTAAGCCCACATCGGAAAATATTAGCTATAAACAGTGTTTTATAAGTGAAATATTTTAGCGTTGAATTTATTATAAAAAGCTTTTTCGGGTAACTATAATTATTTTACCTTGATTTTATGCAAAAAGATTTCATATTATAAAAGGCACACTGACTTCAAACAAGAATAGTAAAATCACAACCTACGCCATATTATACGAACTTCTTATATTCATTACACCGACAAGTACCTGCCTGGTGCAGATGTTGGCCGTGTGGAAACGCCCGCCTGTCATGAGTATGGTGGTGCTTCTGTCGATACGGTGCACCATATTCTGTTGGAGTGTCCAGCATGGTTACCCCAGCAACATGTCTTGTTGTCCCTAGTTTGAGAAGATGGGTGAATTTGGGTGGAGGGTGGTTACCTTTCTTTGCGAGACCGTCATTTCGCTGAAGAAGGCAAATTAGAGGCTAAGAGAGCAAGCGGCTGAAGCACTTACAATTCTGGGTTTTTCTCAACTGCGTGGAGTTGAGGGGTGCGAGCCTCGAGGCAATGCCCCCCTACCCGGGCATCTTCCTCAAAAAATTTGACACTTTGATGCCTGGTAGTCTACTTTGCCCGCAATCATACGGGCTGGTTCCCGGTGGCTAATCTAGCGAGTTCATCCAGGTCAATTCATTTAGTTGTCTACTCCGGTTATCGCCACTGCTATTGCATTGTTTTCGCCGTCACCATCGCCTACCTTAGGAGGCGGTTACAGTAGGAGCTCAAGAGGCAGGGGACGCCCAGTTTTTGCTGCTCTTAGGTACTGGCTGGCAATGCCGTAGAAGCGTGTGTGGGAAGTTGTGCGCGAAGCGGAACATACTGCACACCAAGTTACGGACGAAGACCTCTACGGTGAGCGTCCTGGTGTCACGGTGGATGACGTCATTTCTGACGCATCTCGGAGCTCTTACTATCATACATAGGCACTTGTTCTGCTGGATCTGCGGCCTACTCCTTTTGTACCCTGAGCAGAAGTACCAAGCAGAAACCACATACGACAGTTTGGAGCGGACGTAGGCTCCGTAGACCTTCAGTTTGGCTTTTACTGGGAGACTTCAGGTAAAAAGCGGCCGCAGCAGCGATCGAGCCGCCGCAGCCTGGCCCACGCCGCAGTTCTGCAACTTCGCCGTCGGTGGAGGCTGGGTGGCAGAAGTCGCACATATGCGCTTCTTACTTCACCCTATTGAATTGTAAGTCCTCATAGTCGAAGTCATCCGAGACACTACACTAAAAGGCGGTTAGGGAACCTCTAGTGATCTCACTCATGCATGAGGAGGGATCCGCTGTGTTTTAGTGGGAGTTCTGGAGCTCTCAGACTCCCGAATGGAATTTTTTTTTTGTCGGGGTGCGTAAGTAATGTGTCAGCGAAAAAAAATTTTTATTTAGGTGAGATTACCAGTTTTCCGCCTATAAACAAACCTACCAAACATAAAACAAATATCATAAAAGTAAACCTGTCACATACGAGTTTTGTATATAATATACGCGCTATATTATTTTTTTATTTAAACTAAGTAAAATCAAATTTTTGCTTGACAAAAAGAAAACTTTAAACTACCTGTAATATACCCAAGAACCGGAAACTTCTTACTTAAACGCCAACTCGCAGAGAAACTCCAAAGAAAACTGCAAGCCTTTTCCTGCTTCAATATTCTTCACATAAAATTCAAGTTTTAATTACAGAAAGCCCAACTAATGTTGTCAAAACTTTGCTAAAGTGAAACGTTGCATAAACAATTTTAAGAGGTGCTAGGACTTGTTAAGCAGTAACTTTACTATGAGCAGTTATATTTATAAGCCAAGATATTTCGCCAAGAAAAAAATTAAAGGGAAGGCCACCGTCTTACTGAGTCAGCGCGCTACCATTTTAGACTCTATCATAGCATATGATCAGGTTCGATTGCAGTCAAGCGCTAATCCATCTGTAATGAAAAATGCCCTGTATGTCCTATCCTAATATTTTACAATATTTATCAACAATCGGTTCATATTTTTCAATTTTAACTAGCATTATATCAAAACAAGTGATTTATACATAAAATATAGTCAGTGGAACATACAAAACTATATTTAAAGGAGCAACCGTTGAGTTTCTTGCCGGTTTCACTCAGCGTGCGATGTAGAGGGCTATGCTTGGAGTTTCTCTACGTGATCGAATTAGAAAGGAAGACATTTGTAGAACCAAAGTCACCGACATAGTCCTACGAATCGCGAACCTGAAGTGGCAATGGGCGGGGCACATAGCTCGAAGGACCGATGAATGTTGGAGTCCGAAGGTGCTGGAATGGCGACCCGGCACCGGCCGGCACAGTGTAGGCAGAGCCCCCCCCCCCCCCACAAGGTGAACCAATTATATAAAGAGGGTCGCCGGAAGCCGGTGGAGCCAGGCGGCGCAAGATCGGGCCTTGTGGAGGTCATAAGGTGAGACCTATGCCCAGCAGTGGACGTCCATCGGTTGAAGTGACGACGACGAAGATTGGTTTCTAAGGGAAAGCGAAATTGTTTTTTTTTTTTACTATATTCCAAGCATTCTTTTCTTATTTACTTAAATTTTAAACTTCCTCTAGACTTCCATAAACAATTTAAAACTAAAATTAAGAAAATCAATCCAGCCGCTCTAAAGTTTTAGTGAAACTAACGAACAGCAATTGATTTTTATAGATATTTATTGACTTAAAACTTGCTTATAAATATATTAAAAACATTTCAATTTCACACGTTCAATTGTTTTTATGTTTAAAAAAGTCTACGTATTGGCACGTATTGTTTGAATTCATCGATGGGAGGAGGGGTATAATCAGTGACTGTACTTAGATCATAAGGATAACGGACCTAAAAATGCTAAGAACCACTTTTAACTGACAGCTTGGCGATTGACTGTAATCTCACCTGATGGTAAGTGATGATACAGTCTAAGATGAAAGCTAATCTGGTAAGAGGGGATATACCTCATATGGTTTCTACACTGCATCGTACCAGAACACAATCCCAATTCAGACTCAGAACGATAGTCTCAAAAATTAGAAAATACAATTTTATAGAAGTGAAGTTTGAGTGGATTGAAAGTGAGTGACAAAGTAAGAAATAGCGTGATAAGACAACGTTTTGGTATAAAAGAAGATGTCGTGACTAAAACTGAGAAAGGTACGCCTAGATGGTTTGGGCACGTAGAAAGAATGAGTGAAAGGAGACTGACAAAAAGGATTTATGGGTCAAGAGTGAATGCGAAAGTTGGAAGGGGAAGACCAAATTCAGGACGTTCTAAATAAGGGCCAGGTCAAGAGTACTCTAAACCGACGAACTTGTATGAAAGGTTTAGTGAGAATAAAAGAAGCGAAGGAGATATGCAAGGATCGTGGCAAGTGGAAGGACTTGGTCTTTGCCTACCCCTATGGGAATGAGGCGTGATGCTATGTATCTATATATTTTCTAAATTCGCCCTATTGGTTATCGAACTCGGGGTCTCTCATAGCAAAGCGAGTTCTCGCACCACTGCGCCAACGAGGCTGTCAACCACTGGACTAGAACTATCATTTTTGAACGCTATATTTATATTTTGTTGCAGAAAAAATTGCCTTTGGCTGGCATTATCCTTAAGTTTTGTTAAGACAATATTTTGTATCTATATCTATTCACTTTGTGACTTGTAATCCCTGATATCTAGTCTAGTGTACTCTCTATAGCAACAATTACACATTTTTCATTAATGAGCCCTATACGTGTATTGTAAAATGTCGACTTTGCTTGCAATTGAGCTAGGTTTAAATACACATTGTGTGAAAGAGAGCCAGCTCCCCGGGGTGCAACGTCGTTAAGCCGCACAAAGCTCCCGACTCAATAATGGCAGCCACCACTGATTTCACTGCTTTCAGCTTTTCCCGTGCCACATTTCGTATTCCATTATAACGTTAGATTTAATTAAACTATACGAATTTTACAAAAGCTGACATAAACGGCATGTTAAAGTATTTCATTCGTTCCAAGTTGATTGTTATCTATGACTACGGAATACGTACTCTTTTGCTATTAGAAGTGCTCCATCAGCAGAGACAGTTATACATATATAGATAGATAGATAAATTAAAGTGATTTTTAAAGTGAAACTTCTTAAAGCGCATGATGGTAAACTTTTTCTTGATAAAACGAGTTATATTGTTTATCTATATCAGATTGAATATGACTGCCTCATTGGTCTAGTGGTTAGTATATTCGGACACAGTCATGTGGTCCTGTGTTCGAGACCCGGGTCGGGTCAATTAAAAAATCGATATTGAGTTTTTTATTAAAGATTTTCTCAATATTTTCACGAATTTGGGAAGTTGGCGATGTGATCCACCCTCGTGCCTCGGAGAGCCCGTTAAGTCGTCGGGCCAGCGCTTGATCTCTCTGGCCGTGAATATAATAAAATTATATTCAATTCTTATAGTATAATAAGAAATCAATTTTGTCTATTTGTTCCCATTAAAAATATGGTATCGTAAGTAGCAACCCATTAACTAATACTGCTAGGAAAAGGAAAAGAACTCTTGGAATATGCAGGCTTTCTTCCAAAGTTTTTCGTCACCGAAAAGCACTATGCTGGATTGAAAAGAACAATCAATCACGTAAGTCTCATTTTTATAAAGAAAAATTTAACGGCACTTGTACAGGATTCAATTTTGAAACAGAAAATTCCAAACAAAACGAATTCTTCATATGAAACATACCAGACTGAGCCACAATTAAATATCGTCGGGTTTACTAATCTACGCATATAAATAACTAGCTGAACCCGCAACTTTTGTTCTGAATGTTTTTTTGGGTAGCAATTTCAATGTATTATAAATTTTGTGATTTTTTACCACCCCCGCACTGACCTTTGAGGGTAGAATTTCCTAAAATTTACTTTTGATAGTTTCCAGTATATGAAAAAAAATCTAATCAAGTTTTACACACCATAAAAGATGAAGTTTGTAAATGTAAAGTTTGAATGTTTTTTTAATGTGATAATTTGTTTTTTTTTTTTATTAATACCCCCCTTGCGGGTGGAATTTCGAAAAATCTTTCTTAGCTGACCTCTACTCGGCAAAAGGAATATTCGTACCAAATTTCAATTCTCTACGCCTCATGTGATGAGTCAATAGTAAACAACCCCGCAACCCCCCTTGCTGGTGGAATTTCGTAAAATCCGTTCTTAGCTGACCTCTACTTGGCAAAAGGAATATTCCTACCAAATTTCAAGTCTCTACGCCTTGTGTGATGAGTCAATAGTTAACACCCCCGCAACCCTTCTTGCGGATGGAATTTCGTAAAATCCATTCTTAGCTGACCTCTACTCAGCAAAAGGAATATTCCTACCAAATTTCAAGTCTCTACGCCTTATGGTTATAGATATATCGTGATGATTTAATAGATACCTGAATATCTCTTTTATATGTATAGATAGATATGAAAATGTTGTTAATCATATCATATATTTTTACTTAATTTAAACTTTTGTAAGTCATCGTTCCCGATAAGCACTGGGAAAATTTTTAACAAAACATAAAGTGTGAACTAATAGCAGGAATTGAATAAAAAAACAGTTATATTTTAAAACCTTGACAATTTAAATTATTGAGGCCAATAAAGCTTGCACAAATCGAATACTAAATGTACCATCCGTTCCATACAAATGCTATCATAATGGCTTAGTATTTATGAATTATACAAGTTCCAAACCGTAATGGATATTGTAACATTTATTTACTAACGTGACTACACAAATTATTTATAATATGGTATTTATTTACGCTGACCCAGTGACAGGAAATGCAAAACCTCATAATCGACGATATTTAAATTGATTTAACACCATACATATAGTATTAAACCGGATAATACGAATTTAATTCAGTACTGCCATTTAAACGACGGCATTCAATGTATTGGTTTATCTACTAGCTGGTAATGGATAAAACAAAATTTGATGCAAATATTAAATATAAAATAGACATTAAAAAAGGTACTGATACATTTATATTATGCTAGCAGAACCCGCGACATCATCGGCGTGAAATGTTTTTTGGTAGAGTTTTCATTAATTTAGGCAAAGCTTTTTACAAACAATAATTGATTTTCGTAAAATCCGTTCTTAGCTGACCTCTACTCGGCAAAAGGAATATTCCTACCGAATTTCAAGTCTCTACGCCTTATGGTTCCAGAGATATCGTGATGAGTCAATAGATACCTGGATATCTCTTATATACATATAGATTATTATATCATGCATGTATTATTATATACTTTTAAAAATCAAAATATTATTTTCTCATGTAAGCTCAAAAAGCTCTTTTGAATCTGCGGTGTGTCAGTTCGGTAAGTCAATTCCACTGCGAAGAAACTGGCAAGTAACTCAGTAGTAACTCTTTTAATATAATTTTTGTAGGTCACAATATGTAATTGTTTTTTTTTTTGTGTAAGAATGTTTTCTACATATTTCTTTGAATCATTAAAAGGCAATTCGAAAACAGATTGAGAGATGTCGTTTAAGATGTCATATTACAAAAAGGTTCAGAACCTTTTTTTAATATGGCGTTACAGGTTTGTTTTAATTTCTTGTATTAAAATTGTGTATATTGCTTTTATTTGCTGTGTAAATTAATATTTTTATCAATATATGAAATGTTATAATTGCGACGGCACTGTAGGATGTTTCTATAAATTTTGCTCTTAGAGAAGTATGAGATCCTAATTTATATATAGCACATGTTGCTACTTTTGTTACATGAAAATAGCAAGACTTAAGGCTATGGAAACAGCGAAACACACAATTGTGGCAGTTTAAAATTCAGTGCATTGTCTTTTCTAATAGCAAATACAGCAGAACTTATTCCAGTCTATAGTTCAGTGAGCACCACACTGAAGCCTAGCCACCTTCTAGACTTAGGAAGATCTCAATACAATGCCCGATGACCTTAGCAGATTTTCTCATCAGGTGGGCCTGAAAATGAACATGGATAAGACGAAAATGATGTCTAATATCCATGTACCGCCGCATCAAGTTATCGTCACCTGGGACACATAGTCCAGCTAGGAAGGTCCTATTTCGAGAAGGAGACCAACCGTCAAATCCAACTCGATTAGGTACCATTCGGGAAACTACGGCAGATGTTTTCATCCGATATCACTCAGTGCCTGAAAACCAAAGTCTTCGAACAGTGCGTGCTGCCAGTGATGAACTACGGTTCTGAAACGTGGTCGCTGAGTATGGACCTAATGCGGAAGGTCAGAAGCAGGCTGGGCATGGAGCTTCTCTGTATGACCGAATTAGAAAGGAGGATATACCTAACAGAACCAAAGTCACCTACATAGTCCTACGAATCGCAAAGCAGAAGTGGCAATGGGCGGGGCACATAGTCCGAAGGACCCATGGACCTTGGGGCCCGGAGGTGCTGGCAGACCCCCCACTAGGTGGACCGGCGACTTAATGAGTATCGCCGGTAGCCGCTAGAGCCAGGAGGCGCAAAATCAGCCCTTGTGGGCGTCATTACATAACAGCTATGTTCAGCAGTGGACATCCTGGAATGGAATTTGCCTTAGAAAATTTCAGGAACAGATGGCAGACATATTGGACGTATATGAAAATGCTCCGTCCTGTTGGAACCATGTTCTTTGATTATAGCCAGGAAAGTTTTGCAGTTCAGGTACCAGGAAGTTGTCTAACAACTCCACATAACGCTCTGAATTCACTGTAATTTTCTCAGGTAAATTGATCTCCCGGAGAGGTGACATAAATTGGCCTCCACGCAGTCCAGATTTAATCCCTATGGACAGTCCTGTGGTGTTATCTTAAATCCAAAGCTTACATAGCATGAAACGGCAGCCATTCCTGAGTCCACCAGCCGAGCCGTCATAAATAATTTTACTGTCCGAGTAAATTAGTGCCGAGAACACGAGGGTCTACATTTAGAGGATATTATTTTTAAGAAATAAACGTCCAAAAAGTGTATTTTAATAATTAATAAACTTTTTTTCTATATACGGCTTACTTTTTTAAATCGGTCCCCTATATATAAAATGTCTATTGAGACACCGTTATATATAATTCAATGTTCAATTTATAAAACGGGAAAATATATCAGAAATATACGTTCAATGGACAAACGCATTGAATACTAATATAGACCAGTGTTATGCTAAACCCTACTTTGATTTCGGTGAAAGCTTTGGCAGTGCTTTTGTGAATGCCATTTGCAAATACTCCCCGGCGATCCTTTTCACGTCACTGCCCAAAATCTATACCGTAGACTGAGCTAATATTGTCGACGCGCTGCAATATAGACGTGAACCAAATAATATTTCGTGGCCTGCTCCTTTGAGAATGCATCTATATATACAACTTAAATCTGTCTGTACTATTACGTTCTAAACTGCCAATACGGTAAGGTTTTTAAAACGTCGAGACTATTTATAAATATAATTTTAACGGCCTCGCTGGCGCAGTGGTGCGAGTATTCGCTTTGCTAGCGGAGGTCCCGGGTTCGATCCCCGGAAGGACAAATTTAGGAAATTGTATTTTCTAATTTGTCTGAGTCTGGACTGGTGGGAGGCATCGGCCGTTGCTAGTTACCACCCTACTAGCAAAAACGTACCGCTAAACAAAGAAATTTGTGTTCCGGTACGATGCTGTGTAGAAACCGTAAGGGGTATATCGCCTTTTAACAAATTAGCGCACTTCCATCTTAGACTGTATCATCACTTACCATCAAGTGAGATCACAGTCAAGCGCTAATCTGTCAGCAATAAAAAATTAAAAAAAATAAAATTGAACATTAACAATATTTACAATATACGCAGCATGGTGGACCTATGCTCTAAAAACCAATTGACAGCCACGCTGGCGCAATAATGCGAGTACTTTGCTAGCAGAGGACCTCGGGTTCAATCACTGGTAGAGCAAACGTAGGAAATAGCATTTTCTAATTAGCCTGGACTGGTGAGGGGCTTCGACAATGGCCAGTTACCACACTACCAGCAAAGCCGTAAAGCCAAGCAAAGAAATTTGTGTTCCAAAACAATGCTGTGTAGAAAGCATGAGAGGTAGAATTTCTCTTCACAGATTAACGCGTTTCTATCTGAGACGGTATCATCACTTACCATCAGGTGTGATCACTGTCAAGCGCTAAACTGTAACAAGCAATAAAAAACAACCTCTCTCCTTCGAGTAAGGAGGCCTTCATTGTTACGAATATATAGAATAATATTCAATAAATATAGAGCCCTGACCTTGGTTTTAAACAATATATTATAATATATAAGTGGATAGGACTAACCTGGACACTTTCTCACATCAGCACGTAGTAATATAATATATTTTCTTAGATTATTTTGTATTACCTGAAAAAAAAAATTCAAATTAATAACGGGAAAGTCGAGCGGACGTGTCTACTACTTATAACGCTTCTTTGTTTTAGCCAAATATTCGTTTTATCAAATATATTGTTCCCCTAGAAAATCAGAATCTCATTATTTCTAATATCTATACTAGAGAATATATCGTCAAAATCGGTGCAGCTATTTCGGATATCACACGGTTTAAACCGAGAGATTTGAAATATTTTAATTCTGTCGAGTTTTCTATAAACATTCAGGGACTGAGTGAAATATCTTTTTTATTACATATAAACACCTTAACTTTATTAATTTGGATGGGTAAGAAATCAAATAAATATGGCAAAATTAATCTTTAGCAGAAGTTTAGTGTATTTTAGTCTGATATTAGTTATATCATATGTTGTTCCCGCTAAAAGATCGGATTTAAAAATATCTTATTCCTAACATCTATACGAGAATTTCCCATCAAAATCGGTGCAGCTAATTCGGGTATATTTAATTTCTGTTGAGTTCTCGATAACAATTAAAAAACTGAGTGTAATATCATTATTTTTATAAACAATCACTTTAACACTTTGCACTCCTATGTCGAACTGGGCTCGGCATTATCATAAAGCATTCTTCAAAATAAAGGTAAAAAGGTAAGCAGCAGCAGCCCATTAACGGGGGAGGCCTGTGCCCAACAGCGGGCACTGTAACGTACTACTGTGGGCAAGTGTACTTTCTATTCCTTCACTCTCATTCCGACGCGACTATCCGACATGACCGGAGAGACCTTAAGGCGCAGGACCGGCAGCTTGACGTGCTTACCGAGGCACGGGGGTGGATCACACTATCAACTTTCCAACTTCAGACAAATATTGAGAAAATCTTAATATAAAACTCAATATCAATTTTTTTAATAGCCCGACCCGGAACACCTACCCAAGACCTCATGTCTGTGGCCGAACCTGCTGACCACTATGCTGATGTGGCAGTTCGTCCAAATTTTTATACATAATATATCAGAAATCTATTAAATATGGCGTAATAAATCGTTAGCAGCGGTACCGGTTGAATAAATTGCAATTCAATTTAGGTGGAAAGCTTCGGCCGTAAATTTATTTACTTAGAGGTAGATACACCATTGACTTATCAGTAGACATTCTTATACATTTATAACACAAATTCGTTTAGTATGACTCACCATTACAAGTGTACACAGCACTATTAAAATTAACGTAAGTTAACTGTGACGTAAGCAACAAGAAAAGAGAAATGAGAAAGTGCAAATAAAGTAAAGTAAGGAAAGTTAGACTATAGATAATTGAGTGACTATACTGATAGCTCTGAAATGTTGGGAGTTATTAAGTAATATAGTGGCAACAATTCAAAATACCAAAAAATATAGAGCAATATAATGAAATGTTATGCAATGCAAGGTAACTTTAACGAACGGAAAAAAATTGTAATTATAGTATCTTCGAGCTGTTTAGTAGTGTAGTTGTTTTAAGAGAAGTAGTGCTAAATTCTATAAATTCAAATAGTGAAGTAATTGTTAGTATAGGTCAAGTTGCGTATAATTAAATAGTGGAGAGAATAAAAGTTGTTAGTTAATGTTTGTGTGTAGTTACAGTTTTTATAATACGAATAACATTATATATAAGCTAAAAGTAAAACTAAATATATGATATTTTTGACAAAATTTTAATAATCGTCACAACCGAGAATGTTAATATCACCTTTTTAGTAGGATAGTTACACCACTAAGTTATATATTCTCAATTTTTTTCTATATTTACATGGCAACACTGGCGCACATGTACACGAGCGATTGCGCAACGTCTTTTTTGTTTTTTTTTGTTTACTCCTTTCACTGCAACACTGCGGAGAAGATGCGGCTTTTTATAGTTTTCACGCTTTATTGTGCCTCCGGTATTGTGCAATTTTATTTTCTACTTTATAGATACTTAACTTGCTACACGTTTGAGGTGTATAAGAAAAACAAAATCTATTTGGTTGAAACAAACTTTCACATCTTCTATAATAAGTTATAAAAGTGTATTATATCTCAATTTTTTTGTTCCTAAGTTAAATAGAACTGTCTCCATGAATTTTTAATGAAAAATGTAATTATCACTTATATATTTATTCTATTCCTATTATAAGTACTATATTCATAAATAGATGGCAACTGCGTAATAAAAGAGTATAGAATGCTAAATTTGTAGAACTAAGTTACATCTGCTCTGTTATTTCCCTTATTATTTAGCAATTTGTATAATCCATAATAAGTATATAAAGTATTTCATGCATAGTTTGTCAAAACGCTGATGGATTATCAATAAATAAATAAACAAAATAAAACATTATTTATTACTGTATTACCTTTTGTACTAATGCTAGGTTTCTAAAAGCTGTATTACTAAAAAAACGTTGTTAAATACGTAAAAGTCGTCGAAATATATTATGAAACTGGTAGTGGATCAATAATAATAATACAGTTTATTCATATATAGTAAGTAAAAGTAAGTAGCAACTCATTAACGTCCCTGTGTTGGGCACAAGCGTCCTCACTCCGAGGAGCGAGGGTTTTTAGAGCATAAACCCACCACGCTGCTCCAGTGCGGATTGGCAGGCATAGTACACAAGTGTACTCTCTATTCCTTCACTCTCATAGTCCGATGAGACAGATATCCGACACGACCGGAGAGAGATCAGGCACAGGACCGACGGCTTAACGTGCTATCCGAGGCACGGGGGTGGATCACACCGCCAACTTCCCAACTTCGGGCAAATATTGAGAAAATCTAATATTAATTTTTAAATTGGACCGACCTGGGACTCGAACTTCCTTGTAAATAGTACCGCTTTCTTAGGTAGATAATACATTACAGTGGGGGCCCCATATAAGTGGTCTATCGAATAGGCTCAGGTCCGCGGCTTACGCTGTTAAAAAAATTCGTCATCTGACAGATGTTGATACTGCCAGACTGGTATATTTCAGCTATTTTCACAGCATTATGTCATACGGTATTCTACTTTGGGGTAATGCTGCTGATATAGATGCAATATTTGTGCTGCAGAAAAGGGCCGTTCGTGCGATTTACAATATGGGTCCAAGAGAGTCGCTAAGAAACAAATTCAAGGCAGTTAACATAATGACAGTTCACTGCGTATATATATTAGAAAACTTGTTGTANATTATAAGTTGCAAGAGTACTTAGACGATAGAAACGCGTGGGAGTGAACGAACTGCTCTAATTTGAATTGAAATATTTTAAACTAATATGATATTGTAATGATGATGATAACAAAAAAAAAACAAAAGACCCGACTGAGATTGTTGTGGGCTATTCTCGGATCGGGGCGCGAAGGAACCCTCATAACTTTAGATTTTAAGTCGTTCTGGAGTATCACCATCAGACGTACATTAGAATTAGAGTGTGGAAAAGAAAAGAAAACAAAAATATTTGACGATTCAAAAGTGCTGCAATATGCCTACTTGAATAAAGATATTTTGATTTAATTTGATTTGATTTGAACCCAGGACCTCATGTCTGTAGTCGAACATGCTAACCACTAGACCAATGAGGCAGTTTATTCATATATTTATACGTTATTAATTAAAATTATATTGCTAAAAAGTGCACAAAGCAATCTAATGAAAGCTCATGGAAAAAGTTTAAAGGTTTCTGTATACATAATGAGTTTTATATATGCCTTACTCGTTATTATTAAACTTGTAACAAACCATAACACATAAATCTTTTACCATACAGAACTGTTACGGTTACCATTTTAAGTAAGACTATAATACTACAATATTTTTGTTAAACATAGGCCTGAGTTCTAGCGATTTACTGCCTTACGCCACTATCATATTATTAGCATATAAAACTTACTAATAAACATATGTACAAAAGGCGGTCTTAAAGCTAAATTACGATTTCATCCAGACAACCTTTGGGTTTAAAAAGCAGTGAATATCACAATGATGATAATCATACATACAAATATCTATATACTAATACACATATAACACAAAATATAAGAATATACATAGTTTATATAATGATATACTGAAATAATTACTTAACACGAAATAAATATATGTCGAAGTGCAATAGAAGGTAGAACGCTGGCGCCATCTGTCTCTCGGCGTGAGGCAGAGTCAATAGTGACAATCTAGCGCGCCTCTCGGCAGTTGTCGAGTGACGGTCAGCCGGAGCGGTCGACTATTGAAACTGTCGCGTTCCTAGATATTATTGTTATTGTTTTTGTGTAAATTATTATCGGGAACATTAAGACTGGACATTATAATCTGAGTTAATTAATAAAGTGTTTGATTGCACCAACATTACCCTCCAAAGCCCACTGTATGGAAACTGAATTATGGATGCCACTAATAACGATATCGGCACGAGAACCCTACGCCTCTATGCTTTATGCTCTCTTTCTCTCTTATTCTCCGACACATATAAAACTTCTAAAATTTAGTCTTTAAAAGAGATGTTCTTTTAATAATAGTTACCACAGATTAATAAATAATTACAGAGTTTGAAAGAGCTCTTTGTATCTATATTCAGTGTTAAAGAACAACAAATATAACTGTGGTTAAACATTTTCCGCCACATTTTTATTCGTGAAAGAATTAAAGAATAGCGGGTACGCGGTTGTTCTAAATTCATTTAATCTTTTATTCAGACCTTTGTCTGTTCGTTTTGATGTAAGCCAGCGTGATCTCATAATGCTTATGTGCTTTTTTTAAATAAAAAAATTAACATTGTTTGCTGTAATTTTATTCTGCCCCAAAGCTAAGTGAAAAATTTATGGAACCTAATAACAAATGCATTTTAACGGTCTCGCTGGCGTAATTTTGCAAGTACTAGCTTTGTTAACAAAAGTCCCGGGTTCAAATACCAGCAGGGAATTTTAATGAAATTTCATTTTCTAATTATTCTGAATCTGGACTGGCGGAAGTTAAAATAAATTACGTTCCAATACGATACTGTGTGGAAACCAATCAAAATTAAAATCTTCTTTATTTAAGTAGGCTCAAAAAGCACTTTTGAATCGTCAGTAATCTGTCCGTTGGTAACAAATCTACCACTGGTTCGGTAAGTTGATTCCGCTGAGAAGAAACCGGCAAGAAACTCAACGGTTACTCCTTTAAACAATGTTTTTGTACGTCACAATGTGTTTAGCTTTCTTGTGCCACTGGAATCAAGTCCAAACATCTTAAGGCATTACAAGTTTGTTTTTTTCTTGTGTTAAAATTTTGCTCTTTTTGCACACAAGTGAATAATATTACGGATATATGAAATGTTATTCAACATATATTGCGACGGTTTTGTGAGAATTGATGTTTTCTTGTATATGTCTCTTAAGGAAACACGAGATCCTAATTAATATATGGCACATATTACGCTTTTTTATAATATAAAGATAGTTTTAATGTNGATACTGTGTGGAAACCAATCAAAATTAAAATCTTCTTTATTTAAGTAGGCTCAAAAAGCACTTTTGAATCGTCAGTAATCTGTCCGTTAGTAACAAATCTACCACTGGTTCGGTAAGTTGATTCCGCTGAGAAGAAACCGGCAAGAAACTCAACGGTTACTCCTTTAAACAATGTTTTTGTACGTCACAATGTGTTTAGCTTTCATGTGCCACTGGAATCAAGTCCAAACATCTTAAGGCATTACAAGTTTGTTTTTTTCTTGTGTTAAACTTTCGCTCTTTTTGCTACACAAGTGAATAATAGTACGGATATATGAAATGTTATTCAACATATACTGCGACAGTTCTGTGAGAATTGATGTTTTCTTGAATATGTCTCTTAAGGAAACACGAGATCCTAATAAATATATGGCACATATTACGCTTTTTTGTAATATAAAGAAGAGTTTTAATGTCCGCCTTACCCCATAACAGTATGCCGTAAGACGTAATGCTATGAAAATAGGCGAAATACACCATTTTGGCAGTTTCAACATCAGTGTTTTGTCTTACTTTACTAACAGCAAATGCAGCTGAACTAAGTTTGCTTGCCAGTCTTAATGTGGACACCACACTGAAGCTCAGAGTCTAAAGTTATTCCTAAGAATTCTATAGACTTAACTTTCTTTAGTGGACTATCATCTATTTGAATATTTATACAAACTTCTTTTACATTTGGCAAAATGAATTCAATACACTTAGACTTTGCCGAGTTTAATATTAAATTATTAACTGAAAAAAGCGAAATACACCATTTTATTTTACATATCACCGGTTCCTATATAACCTGTTAGAAATCTAAAATAATGCTTCCTTTTCAACATGGATGTTTTTTTTATTGCTGACAGAATAGCGCTCGACTGTGATCTCACCTGATGGTAAGTGATGATACAGTCTAAGATGAAAGCGCGCTAATCTGTTAAGAGGCGATATACCCCTTACGGTTCCTACACAGCATCGTACCGGAACACAAATCTTTTGTTTGGCGGTACGTTTTTGCTGGTAGGGTAGTAACTAGCCACGGCCGAAGCCTCCCACCAGTCCAGACTCAGACAAATTAGAAAATAATAATAATAATAACCTTTTATTTTTTACATCACAATTACATAAAACAAGTAAAGTAGCCGCAAAAAAGAATGTGATGCCGAAAAAGGGAACACCGCTCAGCGATCGTTGGGATTTCGTCCCAACGCTGGTTTTCAGCGGAGACCCGGACGGACACAAACAAAAACACAAAGAAAGTATGTACAGTAAATACTAAATAAATAATAATACAATTTCCTAAATTCGTCCTACCGGGGATCGAACCCGGGACCTCCGCTAGCAAAGCGAATACTAGCACCACTGCGCCAGCGAGACCCAGGATGTATAATATCCAAATGTAGTTTACGATATATGATAACCGTAATGCGTTGTCATATATAAGATCGAATTAACATTACTGGCTGCTAATATAATCCTAAAACAGTATTCCTTTACAATAAAAAATATTTAATAAATTTGATAACGCAATAGCTATATATATTTTTTTACAATTTAGAGATCATCACAAGAGCTGGGACAGATAAAAGGTTTTTCGGTGAATTGCACCTTTTAAATATATTTTTAGATAGATGTTTAAGTATATTTTATCGACATAAATACCTGATAACTTCAAATTAATCTACTGATAAATAATTATCAGCGGTAAGTTGCAGTCATCAAGTTTTATACAGAGATTACAGTGTTTTTAATAAAAAAAATATTATAGGACAAATTTAACACTATAATCATTATACTTGTATATGTTAAGTATTATTAAAACTAATAATCCTTACTAAAAATGCGACAGTAACTCTGTCTGTCGCGCTTAAACGCCGAAACTACTGAACCGATATAAATTAAATTTGTTGCACAGATAATCTAGACCCTGAAAAAGAAATAGGCTACTTTTTAAAGTAGACAGGTTAGACCCTCACTAAGAACGAGTTCTCAAATATTCCCCTGGGTAAACTAGCATTTTGCCAATCGCTGACATATCAAACGTCGTGGTACTTTGAAAATGTTTATATTTTCTAAATCACTAAGGATACATTAGAAAAGTTATTATGGTAGTAAAGTTTTTCTGAAATTTCTGATGTTCCATTTCAACTTTCATAATTTTTTATTCCTTGAAAAACATCACCCGACTGTAATAAATTCAACAAAAAGGAATTAAAAAAATTGGTCCAGCCGTCCAAGCGTGATGCCGAGAGCAATGGAAATATTCACTCATTTTTATATATATCATGTCATTTGGTTCATTGCATCATTCTGCGGGGTACGGGTCTCATTGCCCAGGTATCGGCAATTCTCGGGCATTCATTAAATGCCCGGTACTCATTTTTGCCCGTAAATTATACGGGCTCGATCCCGCCGGCGACGCCAGCGGGTCCATCCTAGACAATTCCGAAGGGAGTCTGGTCTAGGTGTTGCCACTGCTACCGCCGCTATCATCTACGTCTGGTGTTGGTGACAGCACGAGCTTACGAGGTAGAGGACGTCCAGTGTTTGCCGTTTTTTGGTACTGGCTGACAATGCCGTGGAGGTGTGTGTGCGTTGAGTTATCCGCCAGGCGGAACATACACCTCGCAAGCTGGCGGACGAACACCTCCACGGTGGGCGTCCTGGTATCGCGATGGATAACGTCATTCCTGAGTCTTGAGGTATCTCGGTATCCTACTAATAGACGTAGGCACTTGTTCTGCTATATCCTGAGCAGAAGGAGTACCAGGCAGGGGCCGCATACGTCAATCGTACGAGCGGACGTAGGTTCCGTAGACCTTCAGTGTGGGTTTTACTGGCAGACATGAGATAAAGAGCGGCCATAGCAACGATCGGGCAGTTGCAGCCTGGTCTACGGCGGGAGTCACCGTGTCCGCCTAGCGCAGCCCGCGGACGATGCGGCACGACATCAGAGAGGAATGTGTGAGCGCTCCTCGGATCTTCTACTAATGGATGGAGAGGGTTTCCTCGCCGAGTCCCATAATGCCGGCACTACTCAGAGTAGAGAGAGAGAGAGAGAGAATACACTTTATTTTACACCATAAATAATGCTTACAATATATACCATAACTTAATCATAGGGTACAAAAGGGCGGCCTTATCGCTTAGTAGCGATTTCTGCCAGGCAACCTTAGGGTTAGACAGAATTTATTACGGAAATGGGTAGGTGGTGTATAAATGGTGTAGTTTATAGATACATATAAAACATACATGAGTGCATAAACAGATACATACAAAAATACATACTAATAAATATATATTTACATACGAACCCAAAAATACATATTATAATAAACTAATATATATAATTATATAAAATACATTTCCCAGGCATAAATACTTTTCCTAGTGAAAAAAAAGAATGTAAAAAACTCAGATATCTGCCTCTATTTCAATATTTAAGCCATGATTTTGGTACCATCCCTTTTCATGTCTTTTAAGCATATTTAATATAATCGTCAGCCGCGACGTAAGTTTAATAAAACCTCACATAAGTCCCTCATAAAAGTTAATCCAAACAATAAAGTGGGTGACATCAAAAATTTATGGAAATATTAAGCACTCCCGTGCCGTTTAATTATACTAAATTAAGGACACCAAAAATAACGAGGATACACGACATTTAATCTGGTATTAGACGGGTTAATTATAACAAAGCTTTATTTAAGGTTTCTATTAATTGATATTTTATATTCAGGGATTTTTTTTTGTCTATCTATCGCATGTTTCGTAACAGTCTCCCGTTTAGTGGGGCAAAGTAAATTTGCCCACGGCGATAGCTTGCATCAATTGTCCGTATATTATTGATGTACTCACTCGCTCGTGCAAATTCAAATTCAGTTATATCTTGGTTTCAAAACACCACACAATGTTTTCTTTTATTTTTGCCATTTTTTGACGTGTATCTATATTTAGTTGAAGACCTCGTTGGAGCAATGGGAAAGGAATTTTCGCTTTAGTACCAGAAGTCCTAGATTCAACTCCCGGTAGGGCAAATATAGGAATTATTTTCTAATTTATCTGGCTCTTGACTGCTAGAAAACTTCAATTATGAGAAGTTACTATCCTACCAGCAAAGACTTGCAGCCAAACAAAAAAATGACTTTCCGAAAATACTGTGTAGAAACCATTAAGAGGTCAATTATCTCTTAGCAGGTTTGACCGTTTCCATATTTGATTTACCATCAAGTAATATCACAGTCAAACGCTGAAGAATAAGGAAAGTAGCCTTTTAAGATCCAACTGCTGGTCGCAGGCCTCCTCGCTCACACGAGAGAGGGTTTTTAGAACATAGACCTGCAGATTAGCAGTCTACACGTACATAAAATCTACTTCCAGGATATAGAGGTTTCCTTAAGATGTTTTCCTTTAACGAAAAGCACAATGATGGATTGTAATGAAACAAAAAGTACCAAAAACCTCTTTTTATATAGAAAAACTTAGTGGAAGCCCAGGATTCAATAGCTTTATGCATTAATTAAATTTTACAAAAATAGTTCTTGTTATTTGATTCTCACTCAACGACACACGCCATGTACCTATTAATAGAATGTAATGAACAAAATACTTGAAGATCGACACAATGGCTTTTGTTAACAGCTCTCTCCTCCATAAGAGCCTCACGAGGATGGGTAATTAAACCCAGCGTCCTATTCCTGTTTAATATAATATAATATTTATCCGCAGTGTTATATCCCGAATGAAATTAACTACGTATCGTATAGCCTTAATTAATATTGAGATAATTATATGAATGTGGTGGATTTTAAGCATTGGAAATACGAAGCCATCATACAATTATATAAAGTGAAAATTCATTCAAGTTTACAAGTTGTTTTAATTGCTTCAGAAGTAAAATTACATGTACTTCAAAACAGTTTTATTTATACCGAATCTGACATGTGAATTGTCAATTCAGTCATCTATGCTGATCTCCGAAAAGAAAAGTAGGTACTTTATATTCTTAAACATCTATGAGACATTTGAAACGTAATATCACTTTGCGTTGAAACGAAAGGTATATCCTATCTTATACTGTATCGAGTTATAAACATTACACGTACACATAAATTATACACATCTTAGTCTTGTGCGTCGATGGTTGTTCAAGGTAATCTTCAAAACACTTACACTTTGCGTATATTGATGGGTACTTTTACACAACATCACACCTAATATAGCTGTTATTAGTCATTATATTCCAGCATTTTTACTAAGAAAACCTGTGATATATAATTATGAATGTCGATAATTTTTTTATTGCTTAAGTAATATTCAATATTGCCTTATTAGTCTAGCAGTTCGTATGTTCTACTAGACATGAGATATGTTCGAGTCCCGGGTCGGGCCAATACAAAAATCTATATTGAGTTTTCTACAAATCAATATTTGACCGAAGTTGGAAAGTTGCCGGTGTGATTCACCCTCGTGCCCTAGAGAGTTAGCTAAGCTGACGGTCCTGCGCCTGATGCCGTCACATCGGACTAAGACAGTGAAGGAATAGAATGTGCACTTGTATACTATGCCTGGCAACCCGCAGTGGAGGAATGTAGTGGCTCTATGCTCTCAAAACCCTCTCTCCTGATTTAACGTTAATGGGCTACTAGTTACTTTTCTTGCTTTTACTGAGTTTCTAGCAAACTAAAGTAGACATTTTGACTTTGAATCATGTATAACGTCTGTGAAAACGGTCACAGGCATGTTCATATTATCCAATACATGTATAAAATAGCTACGAAATGCTTTACAAGGTACGCGTACCAAGTTACATGGGAAATAGGCCTCGAATAATCAGTCTGAAGCCCTTGAATATAGTTGGATATAAGCTGTTAACTAATTTACAGAGTTTGAACAGAGTCTATGCTCAAAAAAACCCTCTGTCATATGAGTGATAAGGCCTATTCACAACAGTAGGACATGTTGAAGTGTTCATGTTCATGTTATTGCCTACCTTCCTATCCTCTACAGTTTTTTTAACTCAAGGTTGTGGTGGAAGAAACCGCTATTAAGTGATTAGACCGCATGTTGTACTTTCTACTTCTATTTACGTTAACCATAATGTATTACTTTTAAGGTTTATAAATAAACAATAAATAATTGTACAGTATTTTATGTAATAACTTGTATGATTTAAGTAGTGAAGTGTCTAAGTCAAATTAATCCTTTTAATGTTATTTGTACCTTCCACTTTTATCTTCAGTTCCACTCACCAAAGGTTGTCTGGAAAAGATCTCTTGGACTGCCTTCGCGCACTCCATAACTTATAATTCAATTAGTTTCAAATAAATTGGTAGCAGAGAATCCGGAATTATATGTGGACGGTATAATAAAATCCAATATTTTTGTTAAGTATAGCTGTTTAATACAAGTCCTTTGAACTAACTTCGAATTGAATTTTTTTAACATTGTAAATCATTAAAAATATGGTTTCAAACTAGCTATTATTTTCAACACGAACATTATAACATTATTTTTTGTCTACATGGAATTGTATTGGATACATTCTGTAATGTAGCGGTGTTATCACATTATCGGAAATCGACTATCTTATCAATCAACGAGGGCCTCCCCCGGAATGATCTACTCCTGAATCTACTAATTTCTACATTTCTGCAAGATAACGTTACGTATCTCTTCTAATGATTTAATTTATTATTACGTAACGTATGACATTTAGGAAATTCCGATTACAGGCATTGAAGAGGAGTGGTGAATAGAGAGAAAGGGAGAATATGTGTGAAGAAGAGTGGTGTAATTACATCTATTGTCTATAATGTAAATTAATATTACAAAGAGGAAACTTTTGTGTTTATCTATATTCGTAACGTGTTCACACAAAAACTCATGGAACTATTTCAAAAATTGTTTTCAGAATTAGAAGGCTGAATTTTCACTAAGCGACATAGACTATATTACTTTCTCAAAAGAAATATGGATCCCTAATAAAAATGCATTAATACAACCCAAGGTGTGAAATAATTGGCCACACACAATCTGTCATCGCGTGCTCTGCCTAAACTATTAACGATGGAACAAAAAATCTACAATATTATAGAACGTATTAACATCTACAAAAAAGTCGCTAATACCAAATGTCCAACCACTGTAGTTATGCCACCACAACTACTTTTCTTATATTTTAAAAGGTAATAAAAGTGGCCACAATAATCGAACCACAGTATTCAAAATTTTCTCAATATTTGCCCGAAATCTAAAAATTTTTGCCCGAATCCACCCCTGTGCCTCGGAGAGCACGTTAAGCACGACCGGAGAGAGATCACGCGCAGGAACGTCGGCTTAACGTGCTCTCCGAGGTACGGCGGTGGAACACAGTGCCAACTTCCCAACTTCGGGCAAATATTGAGAAATTCTTAATAGAAAACTCAATATTGATTTTAAATTGGCCCGACCCGGGACTCGAACCCAGCACCTCATGTCTGTACTCGAACATACTAACCACTAGACCAGTGATTTTCAACCACTGTTCCGCGGCACTTTTGTGTGCCGTCAGAGTTTACAAATATGTAATAAGCTCAATATTATTAAATTTTATCAATAGAAAAAATATTTTCTATTATTTGCTTGCAATAAATCCCTTAATAACCGTTTATATATTATTGTAGTATATATCAATTTATGTTGTATATTTTAAAATTTTGTCATAAACTATTTATGCAGTGTATTAAAGCAAATAAACAATTTTTATCATTTTCTTTGTGTGCCGCCAAATTTTGAAATCGTAAAATATGTGCCGCAAAAAAAAAGTTTAAGAACCACTGCACTAGACAAATGAGGCAGTTATGTATATATTCATTTATATGTCGGAGTGCGATAGTCTGTGGAACGCTGGCACCATCTGTCTATCGGCGTGGGGCAGAGTCAATGGTTACAATCCGGCGCACGTCTCTCGGTAGTTCTCAGGTGACGGCCCCCCGGTGCGATCGACTTTTGAAACTGTCTGAACTGAACTGAAAGTTTGTGTAAATTGACATCGGAAACATTAAGTGATTGAAAATTATAATCTGAGTTAATTAACAAAGTGTTTAATAGCAGCAACGTTATCCATCAACGCCCACAGTATGGAAATTATGGATGCCATTAACGACGATGTCGGCGGAGAACCCTACGCCCTTATGCTTTGTGCTCCTTCTCGCATATATAATTTATTATAAGGACGTTTATTCTGCTCCAATTTATAATATGTACTCGCAATTTTTAAATGTTTTATATATTGGATGTTAATTAAAGATATATTGTATAGTTAAAGTGTAATCTATCTACGAAACAGAAGACAACATTTGGAACTTATCTCCTAATGAAGTAATATGTAAGTTACTTGAAATATGTTAACTTCCCCACGTACTCATCACCTACTAACATTTGCATGCGTGTAGACTCCAGACGACAACGCAATTTCGTCATGACTGCAGTGAGCTCCATTAGAATAATTACAGCAATTATACGTTCCTATTAAAGCATCAACGTGCTTAATTTGATTTGAATTTATCATTGTGTGTTTCAATATTTGCTAATGGCTTCATCTAGTTGTAAATTAACCATAAATACACTTTTATTATGGCAGTTACGTCCCAATAGATAGACTTTTGAAATGTAATCTGATAGTAAAAGATGATACAGCGTACAATCTACACTTGCTAACCTTTCTTAGAAGTAATTTACCTCTTGTGGTTTACCTCCTTAGAATCCTACTGAACCAAAAAATCGTATTCTTGGCAGCCCGACTTTGCTGGTAGGGCACTAATTAACCAGCCACCAGTCTAGACTTATCTACAACACCTATGTTACAGAAGCGGGCACTTCGTGATATCATGGCTGTTATAGCCCATTGGATAGATACGTGGATAGTCAAAGTCAAAATATATTTATTCGAGTAGACATATTACAGCACTTTTGAATCGTCAAATATATTCTTTCCCACACACTAATTCTAATGTACGACTGATGATTGTATTAAAGAACGACTTAAAAGCTAAAGTTACGAGCGTTTCGCACCCTGTCCTGAGAACAGCCCACAACAAACCCACTCGGTATTTTTTTTTACCATCATAATGAAAATCCTTGGAAAACTTACTGTTCAAAATTCACCATTGTGCTTTTTAGAGAACTTGCGACCCAGCTTGACGGGTTACACATCTAAAAACCCTGTTATAGTTGTCATAGATTCATAAGAGCTTCTCTTTACATAAGTAAATTTAAACTGAGGTAAACGCTCGCTTCGCTAGCCTTAACTCTTATAAATTTTCTATCAAAGATCTTGGCCTCGATTCGCAAGAGCGTAAATTTAGGACATGGTATTTTCTAATTTATCGTAGGCTGGACTGATGGGAGGCTTCCATTGTGACTAGTTAAAAGCCTATCAGCAAAAACATAAAATTATACACGTTAAACATATCGCTAAGTGGAAATTGCTTTTATCAGATTACCACATTACAGTTTTGGACTATATCATAACTTACTGTCATGTATGATCCAAGTCAAGCCATCAAATAAATTAAAAAAGTAGCATAATCAAACTTATTAAATAATTCCACATCTTTTCTTCATCTTTGTAATTGTTTTATCGTACCAAATTCATTTTATAATAAAAACAAAGGATACAAAAGACCTCCGTTCGCCACAATTTTTAAAAAAGAAAGTATTAATAAAATCGTTTGTGCTTTTTTAATACATAAATTAAAAAGGATCCTTTTCGTACTGTTTCTGTTTTACATATAATTTACTCTGTGACAAATTTACATATAAATAAAGACATTTCAACAATACTTTTTCGTTTACCAAATGATATTTTATAGTAATTACTATTTTTATACACATATTACTTACGTACATCTCTTTCTGCTTCCGTGATTATGTATTTTCTATTTTATGCGACCTAGTAGCACAGTGGTCGAAATTCAACCATAATTAATATAAATTTAAACTTTACCAAGCTTCTATTGTCAAGGACTCATCAAAAAATATTATATTATAGCTCAGGCGGCTACCGGTTTATCAAAAACAGTATTCAAAAAAGTTGTTGCAATAATCAATTTTTATAAAAATGTGTCCATGTTTCCTTTTCTTACGGCATCCTGGATGCACGGCTAGACCAATTTGTTGTTCTGTTTTATTATAGTCGGGAGTAGGTTCGTATGAAAGAAAAATTAAGAAAATTACGTATAATATCAGAAATCTTAAAAAAACTTAAGCACCATAAACACTTTTCTAATATAAATCTCCTTAGTGATTTGAACAAAAATAAACTTTTTAATGTAACCTTACAACGTTTTACATAATTGCCAGCGATTGATAAATAGGCGTATGATTTTTATTGATATAATAGATTTCTTTAGGATAACAAAAAATAAATTATAGCATTCTGCACTCCTTCTTTATATAAACTGTAAGGCTACGAAATTTCGTATCCCTCCGTCCGAGCAATTTTTGTAAAAAGCTGTGTAAAGTTTATTCTTCACAGATATTTAATGTTATGTTGAGGTTAATAATAAATTTTACTGACAAGTATAATTCTATTAACACTGATGTATTCACAAATTTCTATTAAACCTCAATAGTTTCTTAACGCTCTACGAATACACTTTATATTAAGACTATAACTGTAGTACTCTACGAACAAGCTCCGCCAGACTGCCCACGGAACAGCATCGTTCGCATCGCGCAACTTAATCAAGACAAAAACTAATATCATGACACAAACATACATTTAACTTATACATTATATTAACACACGTAATCAAATATTTCACCTCAGTACTAAATAATAAATTCAGTTGAGATTTTCCTAAATCAATATTATTGTACTTGTATAGACCAATTATGATAAATAAATTATAATGGTCAATACAAATACTTTTTTGTCAATGGCACAATGATAGTAGCGAACTTATCTGAAAAATGTAAGTCAAGAAGGTATTTCAATAAATTTCTTCTTTAAATAAAGATTCACAACAGTTATAAATATATTTTTTTAAAGTTCGTGAAACTGGTAATCTAAATGTCGATCGCTTTCGTCTAGGGTTACATAACATTGGTTGCGACATAATTTACTGCAAGATCACATCACTCGTGGCTAGCTATGAGACGGAAGCGCCCCAGTTGTGACTGTTGAGTGCCTCTCGGCCGGTCCTTAGCGCGTGAGAGCTGATGCGGAAAAACTCCTACTATAATGCCGCCGTCAGCTAAACATCTCTATAAGTATACTGGAACATTTTAGAGACGTTTTATTCAGAAAAGCCTTATGTTTATTCTAATTACCATTTTTGGACAGGTAAGCTGCCCATTAACACCCTACTGCTGTGTACATGACTCCTCACTCACAGGAGACAGGGTTTTTAGGGCATAGGCTTGCACTGAGAAATGTCTTTACTCACCCGCAGATAACAGACTACCCACTTAAACCCAGCTGATCTCTCCTCATCCATGGGTGATATCACTAGAGGTTCAGGAGACCCGGATGACTTCGATTATGAGGAACTACCACTCAATAGGGTAAAGCATGAAGCGCATACGTGCGACTTCTGGCACCCAGCCTCCTCCAACGGCGAGGGAGGGCTTCAGCCACTTGCTCCCTTAGCCTATAATTCGCCTCCTTCAGCGAGATGATCTCGCAAATGACGTCAATCGCCCTCCACCCAACTTCACTGGGGAGCTTTGTCCCAATTATGCTCTCCAGTGAAAGATCTCGTGGCGCTGATGGGCAGGCTATTTTAGACGGAGAGCATTGTATGCGCGATGCTCTCTAGTGAGAGATATTGGCGGGAGTGGTCCTCTTCTATGGGACAGTCATCGCACTAAAAAAGGCTCACGAACGGGAGAGATTGCAGTGGATGCTCCCACACACCGCCGGAGGAGCGTTACAAGGCAGCATCTGTTTGACTAAGCCCTCCTTCCCCCATAAATCCTCAGTCGGATTCATCCCGGACACCAGGGATGAATGCGAAAGTTGAACCTCTAGTGCATCATATATCGATGAAGAGGGTCCCGCTGGGTTTTAGTGGACATTGCGAGGCCTTTCCTCTCACCGAATCTCACACTCGTGACCCATGGATCGGGATTTTGCATATTTTTGAACATAACAATTTATGTATACAGCCTCATAATAAAGGAAGTATTTACTGAAAACGCTTCGGTTTCGTTTTAAAGACATTTATTTATCGTAAAGAAGTTGCTTTCAATAACTTTTTCGTATATACGTCAGTTTTTTTTTATATAAAACATTACAAGAGACTTGATGAAACAATTATTTTGTGTATAATTTATGAGTGGTCCTCACTGAAACCGAATAAAACTTCTTTTGTTAAAAACGGCGTATAAAATAAGGCATGTTTTACTTAAGCTAGATAACCGTAAATAAAATTAGTACCCTCCATATGTATGCCTTTCAATTTTACCGCGGACCCTCTGGATAGCGTCGCCAAAATGAAAATCTTACTACCAAAGTAGCGAAACGGACTACAAACGACAGTTTTATTCAAAGCTCCACTCCGTATAAAAGGAACGGTGAGCATCATAAAGAAAAATATCCATGTAAATGCATACAATAGACTTTTAAATGGAGATCCGGTTAATGAAGTTAGCTAAGAGGATTTTTATTCCAGTTAGATCTAAAAGGAGGGAGGACTAATCATTTCGTATTCCGCTCTCGTTGTGTACAATTAAAATCAAACAAGAGTTCAATGTTTTACCTTTTAGATACACAGACAACTTAGATCAAAGTCAGTCCTGGGCAAAAACTCTAATCATAAGTTACATAAAAGGTTATTATTAAATAGATTCTTTCTCTTGTCGGTCCTCTTAAACAATGGCAATATGTTAGTTATATATAATTGTATATAGGTACTAAGTATATACTTTTACATTATATAAGAACACATATCCATGGTCTGCCTCATTGGTCTAGTGGTTAGCATGTTTGACTACAAACATGAGGTCCTGGGTTCCAGTCCCGGGTCGGACCAATTCAAAAATCAATATTGAGTTTTCTATTAAGATTTTCTCAATATTCTGAAAAGTTGGCGGTGTGATCCATCCTCATGCCTCGGACAATACGTTAAGACGTCGGTGCTGCAACTGATCTCTCTACGGTCGTGTAGGATTCCCGTTAGATCGGACTATGAGAGTGAAGGAATAGAGTGCATTTGTGTACTATGCCTGCCATTCCGCAGTGGAGCAACGTGGTAGTTCTATGCTCTAAAAACCCTCTCTCATATGAGGAGGAGGCCTGTGCCTAGCAGTGGGACGTTAAAGGGCTGCCACTTGCCTTTTTAAAGACGTATTTGTCTTCTGTTACGATGCTGTGTAGAAACCATTACAGAGAAATTACCTCTCACCAGATTAGTCCATTACCATCTGAGATTATCATCATTTACCATCAGGTGAGATTACAGGCAAACGTTAACCTGTCAGCAATGAAAGAAAAAAGAGATGAGCTGTATGGAATGATTAAGTAAAGTATTTCAAATCTATAACGGAGAAAAGTAAAATGTTTTTTTTATGGTCTTATATATAATTCGATTGCGTAGAAATGTTATTGTGTTCATTTCTGAACAGAGAAAGCATACAACATATATCGGAATGTATCACGCCACTCAATAACCTTCAACCTATTGTCAGAATTTACATTTATTACAGGCTTTGGGGATTGTGAACGACTTATATGGTACTTCAGAATTCGTAATACTCAGTTTTGTTACTATTACTAGTTTCGTCTGCTAATAATATTCTAATGATAGTTCACTCTCGAGACTTTGTATAAAGTTTTGTCATATTGCTAAACCATAGTAGCGTTATCTTAATACTTAAAAATTCTTTCGTCTCTGTAAATTGTATTGATATTGATGCAATCGTATAATAAAAACTATAGTATATTAGCAGCTGGTTTCTCTTTGCTTGAAAGGCAACTAGACTTTTGAAAATGTAATTTATTATGCCCGGACACAAATTTACATATACTTCAACGCCGTTATGAAAGTTATGTGAATAAAAAATCGTATATTTTTTTTATCATTCAAATTTTCTATCCTTAATCAAGTTAAAATATAATTTTTACTTGTAGTGGATGTTAATACCGATTTTTCTATTATTAACTCATTCATTTAATTCATTTTGTAAAACATACCTATTGAAAGTTCACGTAAAAGGTTTAAAGGTTTTTTTTCTATGTAATGAGTTTAAGAAGATGGCGAAGGAATTGACTTAGTTTTAATTTTTTTATATAATCCTTATTTATAAAGTATGATACTGGCAATGCGCCGCGGTTTTACCCACGTAAACACCGATCTCGTGGCAATGGAAAGTCTACTAAGTCGGACTTATTTTCTTATCTTTTGAATGGTGTGTCTGATTTTAATAATTTAAAACGTAAGGTATGGTAAGTAGCAGCCCATTAACGTTCCACTGCTGGGCACAGGCCTCCTCGCTTTTATGAGAGAGGGTTTTTAGAGCAAAGACCCACCACGCTGCTCCACTGCGTATTGGCAGGCATTTAAAAAGTATTATACAGATATTGAAACGCTCTTTAATAAAATTTAACATGATAAGGATTAATACAGAGGTGTAAATAATATGGTTTGACTATTGTCGATACTTTTATTAACTTTCAAAACGTAAGAAAAGTAATCAGCGTCGTGCGTCAGGCTGCAGCCGGATGCACGGCTTTTATGCTGAGCTGCAGACCTTTTCTGCGTTGTAACTAGTTTTTATGTTTTTTTTATATTATTATTTTATTTTATAGATTTCTTTAATATTTGTGTTAGTTATTTATTTCTTAGATTGTTTTTCTCTTACATACAATGCAGAATAAAGTTCTTTTTCTTTCTTTCTTTATAGTGACATAATATAATTAGTTAGACATATGGTATGGCGGACTTGTCTATCTATATTAATACTTTCTATAATGTTGTAGAACATTATTTTGTTCTATCATTAACAGTTTCCGCAGCGCACGTTATAATTGATTTTTTGTTTGACACCTTTGGTTACATTAATGCATTTTCTTCGGAATCCGTATTTTATTTGAGAAAGAAATATAGCCAAAGCCACTCAGTGAAAATGCAGCTTTCTTATGGTGAAACTACAAATATATACATACAAAAACACTTAGTAATATTAGTTTAGATATAGTCTAAAGAACTTCCCAGCTTAGTGGCTTCCTATAGTGAGAACGACTGAAAAACTTGCAGTGCTTACTGACAAATTGAATGAAACACCATATATATTTTATCGAGACCGAATCGATAAAAGATAATATCAAATTTATAAACTGTTTTTGCAATATTTTCCCTTCGACCATGAAATATGGAGGAAAATATCTACATTTGGTAGCCCTTTTTTGTCTCTGTATTCAATATTTCAGTATGTTACACGTTCACGATTTTTGTAATAAATATAGCTATTCTTTTTAAACTGTATTCTTTCGGAAATTTGATGGTGATTTCGCATAATGATAAGAGAGGATGTGTTATTATGAGTAAAGGATGATGGAAGTGATTATTTTTTCCAATCCATCAGTATACTTTTCGGTGAAGGAAAACATCTTGAGGAATCCTGTATATCCAAGGAGTAATTTTAAGATACGTGTAGCCGTTTCTTAGCTGATAAATGCTTTCACGCATAAATCCCAGAAGAGTGGGAAGAGGCGAGTGATGAGGCCTCGCAATATCCACTAAAGCCCAGCGGAACCTTCTCCGTCCGTGCGTAAAATACAAGACAATCAACTTTCGCATTCCTCTTTGGTGTTCGAGGTGATGACTCATCGTGGCGTCTTTTTTTGGAAGTCTACGGTCACTGGAGAACATTCCAAAAGCTATATGTGTCTGCCAAACCACAGTGAAGCATCGTAGTATTCCTATGGTACAAAAATCCTCTCTCCTATGAGAGATGAGGCCTGTTACCAGCAGTGGGACGTTATGAATATGCATCGTATTTGCCAGAAGGCAATTGTCGTCGTGCTTATAACCCCAAATTTCTTTATACAAATTGAGGCCTTAAGTGCAATTACGGTCGCAAACATAAATGAAAATCGGAAAATAAATATACGATAATCCCATTTGGTATTTCTTAGAAATCTCGACACGACCCAGATGTTTGACAATTTTTAATAATAAAAGAAATCTAACTTTTTCAATTTAATCTCGCTAACTTTGAAGTCTTGTTAAAAGATCGTAGGAAGCGAACGCGATAATACGAATAAATCAATTTAGAATTTATTGTCGTTTTGACAAAACAAGGATTTAATGGATATAAAGTAGGCGAATTTAGAAAATTGTATTTCTTAATTTGTCTGTTTTAGTGGTAGGCTTCGGGCATAACTCAGAGGGAGCGGAAGGTTGCTCCTGATACCTCTGCTATACGCCGACGAAGGTTGGGCGGAAGAAGGTGTGGATTTGCATGCCTTGTAACACAGCCTTTAATCTTGATTCGGCTTCATTCGAGACATCATATTGGATTGCGCAAGCGAGCCGCTGGTGTCCTACCTTAGGATGATGTGGGATCGCTGGGTTTTAGCGGGTATTTTGTCTCATCAGTGAGTCCGACACACCCAACAAGTCACTACCCTACTGATTTTCATTTAGAGAACATAAAAACTTCTTTCAGATTTTATGATATTAAAGGTCAAAGGTATATTTAATGTTAGAAAACTAGCAGTTTTTGCCCGCCGTAATTCCGAATGCGTTAAATAAAAGTAGACTAAGTAAGGGTTCTAACATTGGCCAATAAAATTTCCGCCAAAAGCAATGCATCCGTTTAGCCGGAAGAAACATACAGACATAGACTGGCAAAAATTTAAAAATGTGATGTGATTATATAAGTACTTTTATACCTTCTGCGGCTGTATCAATACTTATCAAGGAGAGATCCCAGATAAACCCTAACATATTAGCAAGAAGGAAAATTACAGGAATGACTTAAAGCCTCAAATTAACACTCAAAAGTCTAATTTATTTTTACTCAAAAGACACATAACACAAAAACAATATTTTCAAACGATTTTCCCTTTAATAAGGAGGTTATAAATTCGTCTGTATTTTTTAAGTTTGTTACCTTATAACTTTAGACTGGGTGAATCGATCTTGATGATTTTTTTTGTATGAAAGATGGTGCTTGTCGTAGGGTCTCATTTTTTAAATACAATTCTGATGATGGCATCCATGAGAAAACCGGATAAGTCTTAAATTTGTATTAAGCATGTGCGTGACAAATCGACGAATAACTCAAGATCACTCCAACCCATTTCGGTGATTCTTTTATAATTGGAAAGGATATACTTCAAGGGTTGTTTAATGATAATTTGGTTAGGTTTTGATCATGGGATCCATGACAAAGTAACAGAACTCTTCAATTCTTAGGAGCAAATTAACGATACTCGGCAGAATCTTTTATAAGATCTCCGGATATTTGAGTCACCAACCGTAACTTCAGGGTGGTCAAGTGATTGTCATAGTTAAATATGATGATAAATGGAACTCCTCAACGGCTTACAGTAAGGGTGCGACTTATGGCAGAATATATAACTGTCTATAATCAAATAGCAATGAGCTTACGTTTGTTTGCATTGCGATATTTATAAGGTGTATTATGTATAAAGTGGTGGTAGCCGGAGGGGAGGGGCGGCGGGTTTGTGTATTAGTGTTGTGCTCGATTACCATATAAAAAACTGGTGATAGCGGGGTAACGAATAAGATTGTGGCAATATCAAAGTAAATTTATCTTTATAAAGTTGTTTCATTTAAACGGTGCTGTCATGAGACAGCAACTGAGCAACACGTTTTTTAGGTGTACGCATATTGAGACAAATTTGTCAAAATCAGATTCACTAAAAATCAAAAAATAAATAAAAATTTTAACAAGAAAAGAATCGCTTTCAAAACAAACTTACAAATATATCGATATGCTCTAAAAAGTAAAAAATAATTGCGTTGTCTTTTTTAGAGTTCTTCGTATTCTTATATTCGGAGTCGGTGTCAGCCAATGTACTTACATATAAAGCGGCGGCGATGCCAAGTAGACCTGCGGAATGGCTACCTTGACTGACGCCGACTCCGAATATAAGAATACGAAGATCTCTAATAAAGAATACGCAATTATAGCATAGCCTCATGTCTTACGGCATACTGTTATGGGGTAGGGCGGCGGACATTGAAACTATATTTATTTTACAAAAAAGAGCAATACGAGCCATATATCAATTAGGACCTCGTGTTTCTCTAAGAGATAAATTTAAAGAAACATCAATTCTCACAGTAACGTCGCAATATATATTAAATAATATCTTATATATCCGTGATAATATACATTTATTCAGTAAGAAAAGTGAAATACACAATTTTAACACAAGAAATAAAAACAAACTTGTAATTCCATATTTTAGAGTGAAGAAAGTTCAGAAATCATTTGTCGGGTTGAGCATACGCATTTTTAATAAGATACCTCAATCAGTTTTGGATTTGCCTCCGCATAGTTTTAAGAAATATGTCAAAAACATCCTTTTACAAAAGGCATATTATAATGTTGAGGATTATTTAAGCGATAGAAATGTTTGGATTTGATTCCAGTTACTCACACTTCCAGTTGCCGGTTTCTTCTCAGCGGATTCAACTTTCCCACCGGTGGTAGATTTGTTACCAAGGGACAGACTACTGACGATTCAAAAGTGCTTTTTGAGCTTACTTGAATAAAGAATATTTTGATTTTGATTTTTTGATTTTGCAATTATTTTTTACTTCTTAGAACATATAAATATATTTGGAACATTTTGTTTTGGAGGCGGTTCTTATTTTGTTAATTTTTTTATTTATTATACAACAGCAACAGACGTCAACGTTACGTTATGTAGCAAAAACAAATTTCGCTACGACACTACGCAGCGCACCGCATTGCTACGACACGTAGCAAATTGCTACGAAACTAAAACCACCTCTGAAATTTATGCGCATGCAGATAACATTGTGAATTTGTCTCCTTTATTGCGTCGTGCGGAAACTATTATTCTAGGTATTATTACACTGTTCCCAGCAGCCCTCATCTGACGAGATATATCGAGCATATTCTATGTAACTTTGTAAATATACTCGTATATCCACCATGAGAGTAATTATTATACGGATGAAAAGCTTGATAAGCGTCACGAAGATATGCAACGTGTAATGTGTTAATTCGTTTGATGGTTTTGAAATTTAATGCCACTCGTATTTTTTTTCATATAAAACAAAAAGTAATTTCATATATATAAATTGTCATTTTTAAATTTAAAATTCAAAAACAAATTTTAATTATTAATTTCCGATATTAACAATAAAACACGTGGCTTTGTATTAATTTTCGACACTTTTAGCATTTTAATGACAATTAAATTCATTAAATTCCTGACTTATTTTCCTTTTTCCCTTTCTCTAAGTCTCGGAAATCTAAAGTTTTAGATTTGTATAAATATAAACAAAACTAAAAAATTAGTTCGGCATAGGAGATTCACTTCTGACAAGTGTACTTTGTACGCAAACACATTTTATTTATCTATTTGGGAAACACTTATACCTTAACAACAACATTTCAACATAATACTCAAAAATCAGTCAAGTTTCTAATAATTACTAAGACATGCATAGCTATAACATATTAGATTATATTTTATGTAAAATATAATGTATATAAGAGGCAATTAAAAAAAAAGAACAAAATAATTTTACACTAAACCCTTATATAGACTATCCTTAAATACATCCATCCGTGGATAATATTAAGAATACCCAGCGTAACCTTCTTCATCCAAATGATGGGGATCATATGTTCGCTGTTACATTCAGATCTGGTGCAGCCTGGATAAATCCGACTCAAAAATTCAGAGAAGCAAACGAGCAAATTTACGCCGTCTCCTGCAGATGGGAGGAACCTCGCTCTCTCCCTTTGCCTCTCTAATAAATGTATATATTTTTTTTAAGAAAATTTATCTGATTTTTTTTATTGCTGATAAGTAGGTCTTACGTTGTAAATATTCTCTTAGTCATAATTTTTATTATTAAAAGCCTTGTCTATTTTAATAAAGAACAATATGACTCTCTATGATCAGTTGGTTATAATTTTCTTTATTTATTTGTACATACGAGAAAAAGTAAAAAACTCAATAGGAAAGTGTAAAAGAGTGAGTTTGTTGCTGGTATCTTTTCAGTAGAATCAACCTTCCGAAGCAGTTGTGGGGACACTGCGCCGTCCGGTGCGGAGTCGGCACTCCAGCACCTTTGGCCCCCAACGTCCATCGGTCCTTCGGAGACTTCAGATTCACGATTCGTAGGACTATATCGGTGACTTTGNTTCAGATTCGCGATTCGTAGGACTATATCGGTGATTCTGGTTCTACTACGGATCTCTTCATTTCTGATTTGATCACGTAGAGAAACTCCGAGCATAGCCCTCTCCATCGTACGCTGAGTGACTCTCGAGCTTCCGCATGAGGCCCATAGTCAGCGACCACGTCTCAGAACCGTATGTCATCACTAAGCAGTGGTTGGCCCTTCTTAATTTGAATAATGAATTTCAATTTCGATTTTTGTCGTAAATGTAACTAGTAAAAATTGAATATATACTTTCATTTCGCGAGATGTAAATGTCGTATGTGAATAATCTACAATTTTACAGCTGTAAAACCTAAAAGGGTTTTAATGTTTAAAAACAGCGGATTGAAATAAATTTATAATTCAAATAATCTCACGGAGTGCAGAATACATCAGACTTTTCATTTTAAATACGGTAATATAAATAATATTTTTTAAATCTCTTTATCTTGCGAAAGTCCCGAAGCGGATTGGAAAAGCCTGCAAAAAATGGCTTAAGAAAAGTTTTTCATCCGCTACATTTTTTCCTCTGTAACGTTCACGCTTTTACAGCGTAACAAAACCACCATTAAATTATAAAAATAACTAGCTGTTCCCCGCATTGTTACCCGCCTAAATACGGATGCCTTTTTAAAAATAAAAGTAGCCTAAGTTATTCCTTATGATATAAGCTATCTGGTAGTGAATGTACGATCAAATTCAGGCTGGAAATTTCAGATTCTAGCCGGAAAAAACAGACAAAAGTATTCAAATTAATTTTGTGATATGTCCACCGTATAACTTTTTGTAGTGTATGTATGAATTTACTATTCACTCCAATTTTATTATTCCTATAAATACATTTTTGTATTAAAAAGGTATTCTCGGCAGCCACCAATCCAATAACAAATTTAGTTAGACAAGACATATTATTGATGCCACATATTGTGTGCTTCTGCTCCGAGATATATCGTCCAATTTGTTTGTACGAGATGTAACTGTCAGATAAATATTCGACAATTTATATATAGTAATCTGTACAAATGTGTTTTGTTCGTAAAGTTTATCGAACCACATATTTATACTAGTATAGTTGTCACTCGTGCAGTTCCTGGTCCCGAGGGAATATGGGGAAAACTATACTTATTGAGAATTTTGATGGCTTTGCTGGTGCAGTTGTTCGAGTACTCGCTTTGCTAGCGAAGGCCCTAGGCCCTGAATCGACCCTTGTTAAAGCGAATTTAGTATTTTCTAATTTATCCGTGTCTGGACTGGTGGAAGGCTTCTGCCGTGGCAAGTGGCGCCTGCCACCCTACCAGCATAGACCTATCGCCAAGCAAGATATTTGCTTTCCGGTACGATGCTTTGTAAAAGAGTTTTTGAATTTTGTCGATATTTCGAACCTGTTGCATGGATCGTTCAAAAACACCATCGTGGTATACACCCGTGTACCCGGTAAAAACAGTTTTCAATATTACGACAAACCAAGAAAATTTAAGTTTAAAACAATTAGTCATAAGAGGTAAATTGTCTGCTTCCGTTATAGACTATCATCACTTACCATCAGGTGTTATCAAAGTCAAGCGGTTACCTGTCCGCAATAAAAAATATAGCACAAGAAGTCATAGAAATTGTTTAGGAGGCTTCGTAATGACTGAGTGAGTTTAGTGGTCTAAGACCATCATCGCATTATCGCCTTTTCAATTAAACCTGATTGAGGCAATTTTCTCTCACATTGACACACAGTCAGCTGACGCTTGGGTCAAGAACCGCACGCGGTCGCCACAGATGCGCGTGTAAAAGAAACGACTAAACTGTGCGAAAGAGCGTTGACTCGTGAGGCGGGTTTTCGCACTACAGCTGATTAAACACAATTGTTGGTGGAAGTAGTGAATATTTTATGAAACTATCATTTCACTTAGCTGTACTAATGATGGAGCTAAATAATGCTAATAAAACGTTTTAATCAGAAGCGATATTTTTTCAGTCCCATCATCAAAGGTGTCATTAGTAGTTTTAGATATTAGAGCGGTCTCCTAGCACCTTGTATAGATACATTTATACTACTAGAAGTCTTCTTTTAGGAAAAATAAAAACGGAAGAGAAACGAGCTCAATTTTATACATGATCCTCACTATCTCCTCGATATTTCTCTTATACTATATCTCTCTTGAAAACTCCTGTTCGTCGTATACTCTTAGACTAAGCGTAATACTTCAAACGCCTTGACCCAACTCCGCCTGCGGCGATTGCTTCAGCCTAGTTTCTACAAAACAAAGTAGAACAATGGCAAACGCAACAAGGTTGCCAAATAAAAAAATAAACTGGACATTTGTACGATACAGTACGTTAATATTTCGAACAAATTTCCCGACTTAAAGCATTTTTCAAAATTCCCGAATAGTGTGCACAAAAGTACTAATTTTCGATACTTTATATTAATATTTTAATGACAATAAAAATCTTAACATATCTTCCTTTTCCTCTCCCTCTAAGTCTCGGAAATCTAAAGTTTTAGACTTTTATAAATATAAACAACACTTAAAAATTTGTTGGCCAAAGAAGTTTCACTTCTGGCATGTGTACATTGTACGCACGCACTTTTTTAATTATTGCAGACTATGTATTAGCCTCTATTTAACGATGAACTTCAGTACATAACCTTTACATTAAGTATTCTATCCTTCATTTACATGTTCAAACACATAAACTATTCGTAAATTAGAGATATATCTTTATTGTAGACCAATGTAAAGAATATTTTCTATATGCCATCAGTATTTTTATAGCTTGGTTACACTGTATTGTATAACAAACATAAAAAGCTATGATGATAATAAAATCTCGTTAAACACTTCTCGCAGATAGTCTTTAAAAATGTGTTTATATATTAAATTAATAACAAAACTGCAACAATTCAAGAGGCAAATTTAAACATTTTAGATGAGATCACAGTTAAACACAACTCAGAAATAAAAGGTACAGACCACGCATGGCCGAAATGAAATTTCTTTGTTAAACTAACTTGTTCATATTATACAAATGTAAAAGTTTAGATTTCTGAGACTTGCAATGAGGGAAATAGGAAGATATGTTAGAAATTTAATGAACTTAATTGTCATTAAAATATTAAGTGTCGAGAATTAATACTAATAATTTATTGATATCTTAAATGAAAAATCATAAATTAAAATGTCATGTGTTTTTGTCCAATATTGAATTTAAAATTTAGAATATACAATTTATGAAATATTTTTATTTTATACATACATACATAGCATCACGCCTAAATCCCATAGGAGTAGGCAGAGACAACGCCCTTCCACTTACCACGATCCTTGCATAGCTCCTTTCATTCTCATTAAACCTTTCATACAAGTTCGTCGATTTAGAGGACTCTTGACTTGGCCCTATTTTAAAATGTTATGGATTTGGTCCAGGATCGTTCGCCTTGGTCTTCCCCTTCCAGCTTTCCCATTCACTCTTGACCCTTAAATCCTTTTTGTCAGCCTCCTTTCATTCATACTTTGCTAAACTTGAGAAGTGTGCTCAAACCATCTAAGCACACTTTTCTCCATTTTAGTCACACTACACTACATCTTCTTTTATTCTACAACGTTCTCTTATGACACTATTTCTTACTTTGTCACTCGTCAGTTTCAATCCACTCATACTTCTCATCGCTCCTCTCATCTCTACCGCTTTTATTTTACTTTTATGTTTTTTCTGCCAAAGCCAACTTTCACTACCATACATAAGTATAACCGTATGATAAGTGTTGGCACCAAGACTCCGGCATGCACGTACAGTCTGGTCCTTTGAGACACCATCTGGCTATTCATTTAGGCGTGCAGAGCACCATTTACCATATTCCCTGCATTCACTCTACTTTCAATATCACTTTCACTTTTTATTTTATATTTTATGAAAAATAGTATATTAAATTATTAAACAACTAGTGGCAAATTAAGATGCATCTTCGTGACGTTTATCACGCGTTTTATTCGTAAAAATGTTACCCTCCTGCGCCTAAAGAAGTTACACTTCAAAAATCTTCAATTCTGTATGCATGTTCAATTATATAAGTAAAACTAAAGATATATTGCAACAGTGTTTAGACAGTAATGAGAGAAACCACAGCTGTTTACCGCAGTAATAGTAACCATAACTGCTACTAAGTCAGTATTGTTGTGTTACGTATTATCCCCAAGGTTATTTACATATAATATAAAATCTCCGTCTGACTACTATTATACACAAAGACTACTTAACGAATTTTAATGGGTTTTTTGCCAAAAGATTACATATATAATTTGTCAAGATGTTTTGTAAATTGTTGGAAATGTCGGCAACCAACCGTCGAGGAGATTTAATCGAAAATACTGCCTAATATTTAAAACTATAACAATATACTGTAGAGTAATTCCTATTATATAGTGTTAGAAAAAAATAGCTAGCATATATTTTCTAATGTTATACTTATATAGTTATGTTTATTATACAAGCTAAACGTATTTCTTTACTTTATCTATCATCATCTTCTACCCCTTTTTATTGTTCTGAAACCCTTATAATCCAAAGGTTCCCTGGAAAGAATTACTATATACCAATAAGGCCGCCTTATTATACATTTTTTGTTTTTTAATTTAGACAATCGAGCTGGCGGGTCACCTGATGGTAAGTGATGACCGCCACCCGTGGACACCTGCAGCACTAGGGGAGCTGCCGATGCGTTGCAGGCCAAGGTGGGAGTTCAGTTGCCTCTGCTGCTGGGAGTTGGGTCCACATTTTGCAGGTACGCGGATACATAACGTAATACGTTAGAGACGTAACATTACATCTTCTCCTCTGTATAATTTAAGTGAGCATCTTAAAGAGTTATTACGTAAAATTAACAAGCGCATTTCCCACACGTTGTTCGTAGAATTTTAATATCTCTTCAAGATAGCCAACACATTTAACCTCTCAAGGAAACAGCAGTAGTTTCCTTGTAAAGGTTAAATGTGTTAGTACTTAAAACTTTATTTAAAAAACATCCAATTTCTTAACCGATCTAACTCAAGATCGAAGCCAAGACGTCTAAACCACAGAAATTACAGCTATTCTATATAAATCGAGTTATTTATAAAGTATATATTAATAAACTTAGGAAAACAATATTATCTTACATAAATACGGAATAATGTATTTAAAACCACTTCCCAAATACTTTAAGACAGTGTTTCGTAAATTGGATTCCTGATAAAGAAGCCAATTAGGTGTGCTCTGAGATAATTTAATCAAATCCAATTAATAGTCTCTAATTTATGTTAACAAAGATTGAGGTTTTGTCGCGATATTCGTAACAAAATTACGCATTTTATAATGTACTCAATAAGGCAATTTGTAATATACATGAGCAAGAATAATTAAAATATTTTTATATATCTTGATCGCTCGTAGTTTTAACCTTCAAAACTTTTTACTGCTTGAACCATTAATATTTGGTATTTCCATTATTTCTTAACGACGATTAATATTTTCACCGGGACAATATATTCGGAGATGGAATCGTGGTAAGCTGGTAAGTCTTTTTTTTTTCGCTGGGAAATGCTTTATGCACGCCGGATGAAGTGTAAACATCCGGAAGTGTGGGACTCGGTGGTCGTACCAGGATACCCACTAAAAACCCAGTGGAACCCTCTTAATCCAGGTGTTGGGGTCCAGATGTCCGCTGACGCATTCAGCTCTGGTGCCCCGAATGAATCCGACTTAAGGGTTTAGTTTAGTTGATGGAGGAGCAGGTGAGCAAAATTGCGCCTTCTAGCGCCCCCCCCCCCTCCTCCCGCGAGAGGGAGTAGCGTCTGCCATTACCTCCCTTTGCCTAATTAGTGACTCCTTCTGCAAGATGACAGCCTCGCAGCCTTCTGCGAGGCTGTCATCTTGCACGTCACTGCTCTCCAACTTGACTCATTGCCAATCATAGCGCCCACAATGCCGGGGAGTGTGAGGTCACTCCCAATCAGCGATGTCAAGACGTGACGCTGAGGTCCCCAAGCCTGACAATTTGCTACTGTGTGGTGCGCAGTGTCGACGGCCGCCCCACAAATACGGCAAGCAGGCGTCTCTTCGCAGCCTGCAATCTGGTGCAGATACTTGCCGAAGCAACCATGTCCAGTTAACACCTGCACCAACCTGTAGGTTAGCGTACCGTGCCCCCGGGCAAGCTAATATTCCAAGAATGGACGCACCGCTGCAACCTTGGCTGCACCTGCAGATAGAGACCCGAGGTCCTTCTTCCACCTTTCAATCAGGGCCCTGTCGGATAGGATCCTGATTCTCTGGACCTCTTTAGCATCAGGCCGTGGTAAGAAGTCATTTACCTCTTATTGTTTTTATACAACATTGTACCAGAACTCAAATTTTCTACTTGCGGCATGTCTTTACTGGTAGGAGAGTAACTGGACAGGGATCTTCACGTCCAGACAATACCCAGATAAAATAGACTCAGGTAAGAAAGTAGCAAATGCCCAGTTAAATTAGAAAATTCAATAGAATCTATGGCATTAAAGTAAAGTAAGTAAGTAGCAGCCCATTAATGTCCCTCTGCTGGGCACAGGCCTCCTCACTCGATAGACCCACCACGCTGCTCCACTGCGGATTGGCAAGCATAGTACACAAGTGCACTCTCATAGTCCGATGTGACGGGAATCCGACACGACCGGAGAGAGGTCAGGCGCAGGACCGACGGCTTAACGTGCTCCCTTCCTAACTTCGGGCAAATATTGAGAAAATTGTAATAGAAAACTCAATATTGATTTTTGAATTGGCCCGACCTGACCCTCGAACCTAGGACCTCATGTCTGTAGTCGAACATGCTAACCACTAGACCAATGAGGCAGGACATTGAGTACACACAATTACGCCAGCGAGACCGTAAAGATCAATTTTTCTTTTTGTAAAAGATTACCTAAATCTTAATAGTAGTTCGTAAAAATATTTATTTAAACATACAAATGTTTGAAGAAAACGCATATTACACTTTTGTATCATTAAAAATTCAAATCATTTACTTATCGTTCTTTACTTAAGAAAGCCATAGAAATTAACCACGAGGCAAAATATAAGTATAAAAACCTTGCGGCCGAGAATTACTATGTATTTCTCTAAAATTCCAATGGCTAATCTGGAACATACCAAGCTGTGGTCAAATAGCGTTCCCGGAATTCCTTTGGGAACCAGTTATGTATTGATTAGGTATCCTATAACACGACAAGGACACTAAAGGTGTCAAATTGAAACAGATAATTATAAGCAAATTTATAATTTTTAAATAAAATTGTACGATATTAATGAAAATTATTTGAATAAATCAGAACTTTTATAATACATTCTCCTGATCTATCGGCGTACTTTAAAGATGAAGATTTGAAAGATGAAAAAGAAAAGTTGGATGTGGTAAAATCGTACACGAAATTTACTATAAAAAAATCAATCATTACGGTCTATACAAATATAATAAATGATATTTAACAAATACCTATTTCGAATTGAAAGAGGACGTGTTTAATTCTTTTTATAATTCAATATGAAAATGGGATAAAAAAGTTAATAAATCTATAAAAACTATTGTAAATTAAATAGATCCTTATATCATTGTGTCATCTCTATATTGTTGATTTAACGTACAATTTCTAACAACAAAAAAATCACAATTGCAATAACAGTAACTGATCATCCGATATTTTTGTTATTGGAAAATGATAATAAAGTTCCATTTAGTTTATATCAAATTATTAACCTTGCCATTTTTACACTAAAAGGTTTTATAAAGACCTATTATAAACTACTAGCTGAAACTTATAATAGGTGATTACACGACTTCTGTGCTCAAAAAGGCAATTTCAACCTAGAATTACTGTCTTTCTGTTAGTTTCCGCGTATATTCGAAAATTTGAACCGAATATTAACCAAAACGTTTNTGTTGTTGTTTTTCTTGCCCTTATCCCACTGGGTGGGGTTGGCACAGCGTGTTTCTATTCAGTCTATCAGCTGTTCCTCTTTCACACAATTCATCCACATTTTTTTGGTCGCCCTCTCCAGGCTCTGCTGCTTATCATCATATTTAGGACCCTCTTGCATACCTGGCTATCCTCCCTTCTCATTACATGTCCATACCGCACTAACCTTCCACTCCTTAACTTCTCGGTCACTGGTGCTACTTTCACACTTCCTCTAATATATATGTCGGAGAATAACAGAGAACGGAGAAGCATAAAGCACAGGGGCGTAGGGTTCTCCGCCGACATCGTTATGAATTGGTTCCATTATTTAATTTCTTATTCTGTGGGCGTTCATGGGTAATGTTGGTGCAATCAAACACTTTATTAATTAACTCTACCCCTTTTTATTGTTCTGAAAACCTTATAATCCAAAGGTTCCCTGGAAAGAATTACTATATACCAATAAGGCCGCCTTATTATACATTTTTTTTTTAAATTTAGACAATCGAGCTGGCGGGTCACCTGATGGTAAGTGATCACCGCCACCCGTGGACACCTACAGCACTAGGGGAGCTGCCGATGCGTTGCAGGCCGAGAAGGTGGGAGTTTGGTTGCCTCTTAAACATTTGCTTGAGGAAGTCTTGGAGGAACACTGCTGCTGGAAGTTGGGTCCACATTCTGCAGGTACACGGATACATAACGTAACACGTTAGAGACGTAACATTACATCTTCTCCTCTGTATAATTTAAGTGAACATCTTAAAGAGTTATTACGTAAAATTAACAAGCGCATTTCCCACACGTTTTTCGTAGAATTTTAATATCTCTTCAAGATAGCCACCACATTTAACCTCTCAAGGAAACAGCAGTAGTTTCCTTATAAAAATTTTATTTAAAAAACATCCAATTTCTTAACCGATCTAACTCAAGAATCAAAGCCAAGACGTTTAAACCACAGCTATTCTATATAGATCGAGTTATTTATAAAGTATATATTAATAAACTTAGGAAAACAATATTATCTTACATAAATACGGAATAATGTATTTAAAACCACTTCCCAAATACCTTAAGACATTGTTTCTTAAATTGGATTCCTGATAAAGAAGCCAATTAGGTGTACTCTGAGATAATTTAATGAAATCAAATTAATAGTCTCTAATTTATGTTAACAAAGGTTGAGTTTTGTCGCGATATTTGTAACAAATTTACGCATTTTATAATGTACTCAATAAGGCCATTTGTAATATACACGAGCAAGAATAATTGAAATATTTATGTATATTTTTAACCTAAGGACGATTAGGATTTTCACCGGGACAATATATTCAGAGATGGAATCGTATTAAGCTGGTAAGAAGTCAACTACCTCTTATTATTTTTATACAACATTGTACCAGAACTCAAATTTTCTACTTGCGGCATGCCTTTACTTGTAGGAGAGTACTGGGATCTTCACGTCCAGACAATACCCAGATAAAATAGACTCAGATGAGAAAGTAGCAAATGCCCAGTTAAATTAGAAAATTCAATAGAATCTATGGCATTAAAGTAAAGTAAGTAAGTAGCAGCCCATTAATGTCCCACTGCCGGGCATAGGCCTCCTCACTCGATAGACCCACCACGCTGCTCCACTGCGGATTGGCAAGCATTGTGCACTCTCAATTCCTTCACTCTCATAGTCCGATGTGACGGGAATCCGACACGACCGGAGAGAGGTCAGGCGCAGGACCGACGGCTTAACGTGCTCTCCGAGGATCGGGGGTGGATCACACCGCCAACTTTCTAACTTTTGCCAAATATTGAGAAAATTGTAATAGAAAACTCAATATTGATTTTTGAATTGGCCCGACCTGACCCTCGAAACCAGGACATCATTTCTGTAGTCGAACATGCTAACCACTAGACCAATGAGGCAGGACATTGAGTACATACAATTACGCCAGCGACACCGTAAAAATCAATTTTTCTTTTTGTAAAAGATTAGCTAAACCTTAATAGTAGTTCATAAAATTATTTATTTAAACATACAAATGTTTGAAGAAAACGCACATTACACTTTTGTATCATTAAAAATTCAAATCATTTACTTATCGTTCTTTACTTAAGAACGCCATAGAAATTAACCACGAGGCAAAATATGTAAGTATAAAAGCTTTGCGCCCCGGAAATTACTATGTATTTCTCTAAAATTCCAATGGCTAATCTGGAACATACCAAACTGTGGTCAAATAGCGTTCCCGGAATTCCTTTGGGAACCGGTTATGTATTGATTAGGTATCCAATAACACGACAAGGACACTAAATGTAAACAACCTGGTCAAATTGAAACAGATAATTATGAGCACATTTATAATTTTTAAATAAAATTGTACGATATTAATGAAAATGATTTTAATAAATCAGAACTTTTATAATACATTCTCCTGATCTCTCAGCGTACTTTTAAGACGAAGATTTGAAAGATGAAAAAGAAAACTTGGATGTGATAAAATAGTACACGAAATTTACTATAAAAAAATCAATCATTATTGTATATCCAAAAATAAAAAATGATATTTAACAAATACCTATTTCGAATTGAAAGAGGACGTGTTTAATACTTTTTATAATTCAATATGAAAATGGGATAAAAGAGGTTAATAAATCTATAAAAAATATTGTAAATTAAATAGATCCTTATATCAATGAGTCATCTCTATATCGTTGATTTAAAGTACATTTTCTAACAACAAAAAAATCACAATTGCAATGACAGTAACTGATCATCAGATATTTTTGTTATTTGAAAATGATAATGAGTTCCATTTAGTTTATACCAAATTATTTACCTTGCCATTTTTACACTAAAAGGTTTTATAAAGAACTATTATAAACTACTAGCTGAAACTTATAATAGGTGATTACACGACACCTGTGCTCAAAAAGGCAATTTCTAGAATTACTGTCTTTCTGTTAGTTTCTGCGTATATTCGAAAGATTTGAACCGAATATTAACCAAAACGTTTGAATCAAACCTACACAAAATATGAAATAAAATATCTTTAAAGAAGTATCCGAGCCCGAATTTTTTTTATGAAGGTAGTTGCTAAGTTTCAAGTAAAGGGAGGAAAATAGCAGTATGGACTGCAGCTGCCATTCAATATCCCACTGCTGGGCACAGGCCTGCTCACTCATAGGAGAGAAGGTTATTAGAGCATAGACACACCACGCTGCTCCAATGCAGATAGGCAGGCATAGTACACAAGTCTACTCTTAATCCTTCACTCTCATGGTCCGATGTGACGGCAATCCGACACGACAGCAGAGAGATCAGGTGCAGGACCAACGGCTTAACGTGCTCTCCAAGATTTGGGTTATGAAGTACAGCGCTAACTTCCCAACTTTGGGCGAATATTGAGAAAGTCTTAATAAAAAACGCTCAACGCGCGACTCGAACCCAGGACCTCATGTCCGAACATGGTAACCACTAGACCAATAAGGCAATCTCAAGTATATCGCAATTATTTTAAGAGTTCTCTTTATAAATAATTGAGCTTAGTAGTATAAAACAATCTTCGCATGTTTACTCTTCTATTTAAATCGGTTGGACTACATTTTATGATAGGATTTTTAGCTGGTCGTGGAATCCTAAGTATATTGTTACAGTGCGCCGCAGGGAAATACCTTGGTTTCCTGTTTATGTAAATAAATACGCCCCATCGATCCCAGGCGTCGTCTAAGACCAACAACTTGTAGAAACTTTTTTAATTTACACAATAGTTGTAGCATGCAAAGTTTCGCAGCGTTATAACAAGACTGAAAAGAAATTACGAGCAGGAATATTTTATATAGTTGCAACACTTCCAACAAACCCTGGAAGCGTTAACGATCTCTATGCGTCATACTTTATGACATTGTAAGGCGATGTACATATAATGGAATTAATTTTGAAGAAGTAGAAGCGCCTACGTTTGCTTATAATTAGCGTCACGACAATGTGCAGCGTTTTTTATGCTAATTCGTTTGAAGGTTAGGTAGTTTTAATATTTACTAATAATGTGCCATTTTAATTTGCCACTCGTCATTCAATAATTTAACATACTACTTGTCACAGAACATAAAATAAAAAACTACTTGTATTCATTTTCGACACACAATATTCCAATGATAATTAAATTGATTAAATTTCTAACATATCTTCCTTTTTCCTGCCTCTAAGTCTCGGTAATATAAGTTTTAGATTTTTATAAATATAAACAATACTATTATATGAATTACTTTGACAAAGAAGTTTCACTTCTAACATGTGTACTTTGTAGGCACGAACTTTTAATTTCATTGTGTCAAGCCCTTGTATGTATTTACTCAGTTACAAATGAATCAGGTCAATAAATGTTTAACAAGGATAACAAATTGCACCAAAAATAAACCAAATCACACTTAGTGTCCTTTTTATTCCCAAAATGGCAGTGATGAGGGTAAATCTTTATCGCTTTGTCGACTGTACCGTCACTAAGTCGACGAAATCCGTTAGACGGAAGGAGGAAATTCACTTTTCTTCTCGAGTGTCCCCTGCCGCTGGCTTTAATACGATTTGTCTTTGTCTAAAGGTACCGTAGCTTTAACGTCAAAGGCTTAATATAAAGTGACAACATCCAATATTTATTATTTAGTAGCTGACCCGGCAAACTACGTACTCGCCTCAGATTCAATAAATAAAAAACCTGAATGGTAATTGCAAAATGTTTCAGCTTTAGTAAAAACTACGCGAAAAATTAAGACCCAGATTAAAATAGCATAACATACATACATTTCATTTCCATAGAGGTACCCACCCTGAAACTTGCCACGATCATTGCATATCTACTTCGCTTCTTTTATTCTCATTAAACATTTCATACAAGTTCAAAGATTTAGAGGACTCTGGACCTATTTTAAAATGTTACGGATTTGGTCCAGGAACGTTCGCCTTGGTCTTCCCCTTCCAACTTTCCCATTCACTCTTGACTCATAAATCCTTTTATTCAGTCTCTTTTCATTTATTCTTTCTACGTGCCCAAACCATCTAAGCATACCTTTCTCAATTTTAGTCATTACATCTTTTATTCTACAACGTTCTCTTATGACACTATTTCTTACCTTGTCACTCGTCAGTTTCAATCCACTCATCCTTCTCATCGCTCTCATCTCTACCGCTTTTATTTTACTTTTATGTTTTTTCTGCCATAACCAACATTTAAGTGTTGGCGCCTCTATGCACATCCAGTCTGACCCTTTGTGACATCATCTGGCTATTCATATATAGAACTAATATTATAATTTCAATCAGAAATTGTTGGTTGGTAATGTCAAATAGCAAAACAAATGAAAAACATAAAAGTGTTTAATTAAAATATTTGAACAACGGGACGAACATCAAATATTTGACAGGTAGGAATAGTTTGTAGGTGAAAGCGAAATTTGTTTTTATTATATTCCAATCAAGTTATAATAGATAATAAGTTCAATATACATCAAAAATGTATAGAGAGGAATAAATGCATATTGCTAGTTCATGTAATGATTATTTTAAAAATATAACAGATGCTCAATCTATGTTAACCGATGTTTTATTGTTCACAAAAAATCGTTCTTTTTAGTTTATTATTATATTTTTGAACCTGGACATCAATTGCTAGCGTTTCGGGAAGAATTTGAAAGATTTTGTGAAGTATTTTGGCTACCAGTTTTTCGAGGGTTTCTACTTTATTAGAATAAACCTATCCTTTCGAGTATCGCCATAGGAAAAGTCAAGTCAAGTTGACAAGTCGTATTCACCATTTTTCGATACATTCGTTGTCTTGGAAACATTGGCTATAATAAATGGCTAGTTTCAATAGCGGAGTGGAAACCCGGCCAACATCTCCCCATCTCATTTTTAGCCAATTCATTTGCCAAAAATTCACGTAACATCCGCTCTACACTTCACCAATACTGTTGGGTTATACTCATCTGTAAGGGCCTATGGTCCATGACTCTTTCTGAGCATATGGCGCTCCACACAAACACGTTTTGCGAATGTAAATGCCCCTTGTGAAACAACTGACAACTTGTGGGTTTCCAAAATCTTGCATATTTGGACTGAGGTACTTTCAACGATTCGCTTGTTAGGGGCAAGCGTAACGGAGAACCTATTTTAAAAATAAAATTTTACAATGTCTCCACCTCGTTTGATGTTACTTTACATTCGTAGTTAAAATTGTACTGAAAAGACCCTTCTAAAGCATTATTTTAATTGTTAATTTAATATCTAAATGCCAAGTTATTCAAGTTTAACATCGGTAACCACGAGATGTCAAGGAAAGTGATTTAAATAACATGTACATTATGTAAATTAACGTCAAACGTGATTAAACAACAAAATAACTAGATATTTTTACCACATACCATTACGAATAAAATATTATTACTTTTGAAATACGAACATTTTATCTATCCAGGAAATAATACATAAAGAGGAACAATAACAGCGTTCTTGTACTTTATTGTTTTACGTAACTATACTGTTAAGTGCACTTAAAGCATTTTTCTACAAATAATTTAGTTATCGAACTTTTTTAATGTCATTTTTATAAATACGTCTATTTTCCGTCTATCGTCTACGACAAATATTAGAGATAGAATAGAAGAAGCCTAAGAGGAATCACATGACGTGCTTGGCGTTTTCTGTGATTTGTCTAATAACCTTCGATTGTGTCCGGTATGAAACTCTGATCGGGAAATTGCGACACTACTGCCTCTCAGACACAGCATTAGACCTGATATGTCCCTATTTAACGAATAGAATGCAAAAGGTCTGTGTTAATGGCAAGCTTTCTACGGGGTCTGTCACAAAACTTGGAGTCCCACAGGGTTCTATATTGGGACCATTTCTGTTCCTCGTTTATATTAATGACCTTCCATACTTTGTTAAGGGTGATCATGAGATTGTTCTGTATGCTGATGATACTTCTCCTTTGTTTAAGATTAACAGACGACAAAAGACAAAATTATGACGACGTAAACAACTATTAATAAAATAGTACAACGGTTTGAAGCTAATAATTTATTGTTTAAAGGAAAGAAAACAAAATGTATCAAGTTTACCTTGCCTAATGTTAAACAAACTAAAACCATTGTTAAACTTAATAAAGAGGAACTAAATCTTGTAGAACATACCATTTTTTTAGGTATTACGTTAGATAATAAATTACACTGAGGGCCAAACAAAGAATTACATCATACATAATTTTTCATATAAACTAACGGTTTACACAACGGAAGAGGAATACATTATCCCCGTTTTTGATATCGACCTAACCAACATTAAAACAATCTTTTAATGCGAACAAATAATTCCTGAAATAAACACGTTCCAAATAAACTTTAAAGCTTATCAGATTTGTATAGTTAAAAAATAGCATAGGTCATTTTCTAATTCAAAATTTATTTATTTCTACACTTTATCATAAACGACAATGTACATATAAATAGTGTGAAGTATTAAAGGCGGTCTTTAGTTATATCTTTCAAATAACTTAAAGGGAATTACACGTCAGTAAACGCGATACACCATTTTAAGCCAAAGCCGGTCTGTCGGTCCTCAAATAAAAGTAGGTATGACTTATATACTAGTGTAATCTGTAAATAGCTGTTAAAAAAAGGCTTTAAAGCTGCTAGGCGGAAAAAGGAACTCCGCTTTTCATTATGAGTGCCTCCTTTGTCTAAAACAAGCTCTGTAACGCTTTCATTACAGTTGAATACTAGCGACAAAATAGTAAAAGCACATTACAAGTGTAACTAATTTTGTAATTAGGTTGTAAAAAGAGAAATTTAGGGCGCAACAATGCCCTAATCATTTCTTTAAAAATAAATGGCTACCCCTCTCTTGGCCATATTGTAGAAATTATGAAAAATACATTTGGGAAGTTCTAGAAAATATAAATATATATCTCTCTCCTTCGTGTCGGAATGCTTTCACATCGGACTATGAGATTGAAGGAATAGAGAGTGCATTTATCTTAGTGCATCCACTTGTGTACATGCCTGGCTGGATCAGCGTGGTGAGTTTATGCTTTAAAAACCCTCTCTCCTTGAGAGAGGAGACTTGTGCCCAACAGTGGGCTGCTGCTTACCTTAAAACAAAATGACGGCAAACACTTGTCAGATTGCAATTTGCAATATAATTTCTACAATGAAGTGCCTTTATTTCTTACAGGTAAACCCTTGACTATGATCTCACCGGATAGTATAAAGTCAAACTCAAAATATCTTTATTCATACAAGCACTTTTGAATCGTGAAATATAATTTTTTCCACCCACTAATTCTAATATACAACTGATGATGGTATAAAAGGACAACTTAAAATCTAAAGTTACGAGGGTCCCTAGGCGCCCTGTTCTAAGAAGAGCCAACAACAAACTCAGTCGGGTATTTTGCTTTTTTTACCAGCATCGTTACAATTATGTTATTAGTTTATTATATTTAAATTTCAATTAAAACAATTCGTTTACTCTCACGCGATTCTATCGTCTAAGTAATCTTGCAACTTATAGTATGATTTTGCAATCGACTTTCTTATAACAATGACTTTGAATTTATTAAGTGACATCTCTAGAACTTGTGAAAGTTTATTATAGAATCGTAAACAGTTACCCTTAAATGAGTTGTTAATTTTATGCATCCTACTAGAATTTATAACGAGTATATTTCTTAAATTATATGAGGTACATTCACTCCTTTTTATTAAGAGTCAATATTTTTATGAACGTACAACAAGTTTTCTAATATATATATATATATATATATATATATATATATATATCTGTCAGAGGGCAGCTGTCTGTGGAACGCTGTCGCCATCTGTCTATCGGCGTGGGACAGAGTCAATAGTCCGGCGGGAGTCTGTCGGTAATTTTCGGGTAGCGCTCCGCCGGAGCGGTCGACTGCTGAAATTGTCGCATTCCTAGCTATTATTATTAATGAATTTGTGTAAACTAATATCGGGAACATTAAGTGCTTGGACATTATATTACAATCTGAGTTAATTAATAAAGTGTTTGATTGCACCAACCTTACCCACGAACGCCTACGGTATAAGAAATTAAATTATGGATGCCATTAATGACGATGTCGGCGGAGAACACCACGCCCCTATGCTTTATGCTCTTCCTTCTCTCTTATTCTCCGATATATATATACGTAGTGAACTCTCATTATGTTAACTGCTTTGAATTTGGTTCTTAGAGACTCTCTTAGGCCCGTATTTTATATACACATATTGTACACAGTCTAAGATGGTAGCACGTTAACCTAGTAAAAGGTCATTTAAAAGACTTCGACGCCGTGAATGTGTCTACTCTACTAGTACAGTAGTAAATAGGCGTGACCGAAGCCATATTTGAAGACCGAGTTACATCTGATACATTTTTTCTGTCGGGAATCGAATTCGCGTTCTCTGCTAGTGAAGCGAGTGCAGGCATCTAATACGGGAATATATGTTTTGGTAAGCATTTAAATCACTTTTGGAAGGCAATTTCCTCCTTCTGCGAGTCGATCATTTTGCAGAAGGAGATACTAGGCAGCGAAATGGAGGACGCCGCGGATGCCTCTGCTCGCCGACGAAGAAGGCCTGGAGGACGAAGGCGGACTTTTGCCCGCCTCCTTCCCCCATCTTAAAATTTAATACTGTTATGAAGGCAAACGAATCCGGGGTGCCAGAGTAGAATGTTTTCTCTGAGGCTCTGGCCCCTCACTAAAGGGCCAAGAGTGTTTCGCTGGGTTTTAGTGGGTATTCTGGTTTTGTCTAGTGAGTCCCATACTCCCAACCGATGACTGTTCGGTTGATAGGCGTAAATGCATTTCCCAGCGGAAAAATCTATATCGCTTTACTTAACTTCCATTCAATTGATATTAAATCGATAGATTTCTTTGCTAAATTTCCTTTAATTTGTGTAGGTGTATATGTGTGTCTTTACGTGTGTGTGTGTGTTCGTGTTGTGTAATATAACGGTCGATAAGTTTTTATTATACAGTCGTCGTCGTCGTCGTCGTCGTCGCTTCAACCGATGGACGTCCACTGCTGGACATAGGTCTCACGTAATGACGTCCACAAGGCCCGATCTTGCGCCGCCTGGCTCCAGCGGCTACCGGCGACCCTCTTTATGTCGTCGGTCCACCTTGTGGGGGGTCTCCCTACACTGCGCCGTCCGGTGCGGGGTCGCCACTCCAGCACCTT
>JACTOM010000282.1:3212020-3258142 GCA_015832385.1 Elymnias hypermnestra | reverse complement strand
ATATATATATATATATATATATATATATATATATATAGATAGATATTATACAGTAGTGGCAATTAATTGAGTATTAATTCGTTTCTGTGCTGATTACTTTAATTTAATGTTTCCTATAAAAATTATCGCAAGTGAACAAATAATATGTAAATTTATCCTGTTATTTTTTGTATATATTACTAAGGAAGAAAAAAGTTAGATTAGCTAACATATTCTGTTTTACAACTATTACCCTAACGAGTGTTTCTCGTCTTGTATTACGTATAGTAGCAAAGTCCCGCGGTTTCGCCCGCGTAGATACCTATTTCCTGGCAAATCTACTAAGTCGGAATATAGATTTTTTCGTTAACAGAAAAGTTTTACTTCACTTAATCTTTAATTACTTCCTTTCAGATTATTAAGTACACACATCCATAATTCAACCAATATACAGATTTTACTTTACAATGAACATATATCTAACTAATACATTTTAAAATTCGTAACATCATTTACGCAGAATAAACGACATTTATCATTTTAAAAATACCCCACAGGCTTTAAAAACTTCTTTAAATATAAAGAAGTTTTTAAAGCCGTCCAGTAATTTTTACGTTGATTATTATAAAATTTCAAAATAAAAACAAATAATCAAAATGCCATACGATACAAGTAATGTTCAGCATCTGCGCGTAATAAAGAGCAGCATTGCTGATTTTGTTTTTTAATAATGCAACGTATTTTTTATGAAACTTTCGTTTCATTTAGTTCTACTTGCTTTTATAATGCAATAAAAAGTTTTAAAAATATTTTAATCAGGATTGATTTTTTTCCGTCCCATCATCAAAGGCGTCACTAGTACTATCATCTCTCTTCGTTTTCAGGAGCGGTCGGTACCTTAACACCTTGTAAATAAAGAGAAAAATATAATGTGGCACGATACCGGATGAAATATATCGATATTACATTCGATACTAATTGATTATAAAAGCGATGAAAGGTATGAGATCAGGTAAGGCTGCTGGGTATGACAGTGTCAGTCGAGATTCTGAAGGCTGGCCGCGGTATTGTGGCAGTTCAGCTGTACTGCCTTTTCAATATATGCTGGGAGAAAGGCCAAGTCCCAAGAGATTGGAGCAAGGCCGTAATTGTCCCTCTATATAAAGGAAAAGGGTCACAGCAGGAGTGCAAAAATTACCCCGGTATCAGCCTTCTTTGTGTCGTCGGCAAATTGTATGCAAAGATATTGATTGAAAGAGTGATTAATGAAACTGAGCAGAAAATATGGGACGTGCAAGCGGGATTTAGAAGAGGAATAGGATGTACGGATCAAGTCTTTTCTTTACGCTGCATAAGTGAAAAATGTTTGGCTAAACACCAAAAAGTTTATTGCGCTTTCGTTGATTTAGAAAAGACGTATGATCGAGTGGTGAGGAATGAGCTGTGGTCAACGTTATATATGAGTCTTGAGTTGAAGTCTCTCTATGAGGGTCCTAGTGCTTATGTCAGAATAAGCGGGGTATACACGGAGTGGTTTTATGTCGAAAAAGGGGTTCGACAAGGATGTGTTGCGTCACCATGGCTGTTCACCCTATTCATCAATAACTGTTTGACCGATTTAAAAGAAAGTTTGTATGGTTTAAGAATGAAGAATTACTCGTCAAATGTATACTCTACGCTGATAATCAAGTAATAGATGCGTCATCCGCTAATGAACTACAGGAGATGGTATTATGAATGAAGCTTTGAAAAGGAAAGGAAAGAAAGTGAATGTAAACAAAACGAAAGTTATGCTTTTGAAAGAGATGAATCTATGACTAATGGCAATATTTTGATAGATGGGGAACAAGTGGTAGAGGTGAAAGAATTTGTATACTTGGGATCTAAAATTACAAACGATGGAACTTGTGAAAATGATATTGAAAGAAGAGTGAATGCAGGGAATATGGTAAATGGTGTCCTACACGCCTTTATGAATAGCCAGATGGTGTTTCAAAGGGCCAGACTGGCTGTGCATGCAGGATTGTTGGTGCCGACACTTATGTATGGTAGTGAAACTTGGGTATGGGAGAACAATCACAAAAGTAAAATAAATGCGGTATAGATGAGAGCGTTGAGAAATATGAGTGGATTAAAACTGAGTGACTGCGTAAGAAATAGTGTGATAGAGAACATTGTGGTATAAAAGAAGATGTAGTGACTAAAATTAAGAAAAGTATGCTTAGATTGTTTGGGCATGTACAGAGAATGAATGAAAGGAGACTAACAAAAAGGGTTTATGAGTCAAGAGTGAATGGGAAAGTTGGAAGGGGAAGACCAAGGCGAACGTTCCTGGATCAAATCCAGGACATTTTAAAGAAGGGCCAAGTTAAGAGAACTTTAAACCGACGAACTTGTATGAAAGGTTTAATGAAAATGAAAGAAGCGCAGGAGGATCGTGGCAAGTGGAAGGACTTTGTCTCTGCCTACCCCTATGGGAATGAGGCGTGATGCTATGTATGTACTAATTGATTCGATATCGGAATGAAGTGATATATTGCGTACATGTATCGATATTTTTTGAATACTAGTGTATGGTAGTTATTCCGATCCGATACTGATGCGAAAATCGTTAATACGATCTTCGGCAATGTGTAGAAAGGAAGCGTCTTTGTAAAGATGCTTGGCGCTGAAACGGTTTAATCCCATATTTAAGCGTACCCAGAAGATGCTGCGGACCAATCTGCCATTAGGAATTTGTTAACATGAATGTTTATAACCAAACTCCTAGAAACGATATTAAATTACAACATCTTTTTGTTGCACAGAAGATTGGCTAATTTGCTTTGGGGGTTTGGTTCACTGTAATACAGGTTCACCTTTATTACAGGGCACAAAACTTCTACGTCCAAATTGAGTACAAAATGAAACACATTATAAATACTAATAAAGTCTTGTAATACTAGAAATAGTGATAATGTGCGTGTGTGCACGTGTTTGGCGATTTACTCGTGGGAGTTAATGAAAATTCGGGCTAGATTAAACTGTGTATTTATGTTTCATAAAACATTGTAACATTAACGGTCTGATGAAAATACCAAGCCAAGCTACAAGTTATGAAGGGAAACTTCTTTAGGCGCACGAGATAAATTTTTTACGGTGGAAACGCGTGATTAGCGTTTTTTATGCAAATTCATTTAAAGGTATATTTACAAATAACACGTGGCATTTTAATTTGCCACTTGTCATTTAATATTTTTAATAAAATATATACTAAAAATATTTCACAAATTCTCTTTCTCAATATTTCATAAAGGGGAAGACCAAGGCGAACGTTCATGGACCAAATCGGACATTTTAAATAAGGGCCAGGTCAAGAGTACTCTAAACCGACGAAATTGTATGAAAGGTTAAATGAGAATGAAAGAAGCGAAGGAGATATGCAAGGATCGTGGCAAGTGGAAGGACGTGGTCTCTGCCTACCCCTATGGGAATGTGGCGTGATGCTATGTATGTATGTAGTTATACCATGATTAGGTTTATTTTATATGGTGTGAAAACAAATAAGACGGCCAGATAGAAAATGATTATAATTGAGGCGACTGCCTCATTGGTCTAGTGGTTAGAATGTTCGACTACAGACATGAGGTCCTGGGTTCGAGTCCCGGGTCGGGCCTATTCAAAAATCAATATTGAGTTTTCTATTAAGATTTTCTTAATATTTGCCCGAAGTTTGGAAGGTGACGGTGTGCTCCACTCCCGTTACGTTAAGCCGTCCGTCCTGCGCCTGATCTCTCTCCGGTCGTGTCAGATTCTTGTCTCGTCTCGTCACTTGTGTTTTATGCCTGCCAATCCGCAGTGGAGCAGCGTGGTGGATTTATGCTCTAAAAACCCTCGCTCCTCGGAGTGAGGAGGCCTGTGCCCAGCATGGGGACATAAAGGACTTACTTTTTTTTTATAATTCAGGCGACATTAGATTTTCTGTTTGTTTGTAGTCGAGATAGCTTAGCTCAATACTGACAACTTTCTTTTGTAACCTGTAAGGTTTTATAAATATAACAAAATTAGTATCATACCTAAAATAGTGATACGAGTTTTATCAAAGGTATTTACATTTATATATCGCGATAGGGCAGACACTCCAGTTATTTCAAAGAATGACGCACCGTAATTACTATGTTTACTTATCAAGGTACGTTATGATAAGCATGTGAGGTATTAAATTACATTAATGTATATTGCATTCAAACAGAATTATAGGTAGTATTAATTTCGATAGATGTTGAGGAAAAACGAAGCGCAGACGTACAGATAAATCTATTGTCTGGTAATTGAGAAAGACAGTGTTTTATTATTTAATTCTAGCTGACCCGGCAAACTTCTTACCGCCGTTTCGTAATAATTTAAACAAATAAATTTGGCAGATATTAACACAGGGACAGTGTGTAAGTGTGTGTGTTTGTGGTTGTGAGCAGAGGTGTATGTGCGGCTATTCATTTTGTTTCTTTTTTGGGACATGAAAAAAAAACCAAAAACAACGTTTTTTTCGTATAGACGAAGGGATAAGTGTGTTTGTATGGTGAATGGGTTTATGAATGAGTGAGTGCATATTTATCTTTATGAGTTCTTCAGTTTTTTCGTATGAAACTGTTAAAAGTAACTCCGTGCCTTTTCTTTTACAAATTATGTTATAGGTCGTTTGGTACTAATTTAGGTACAACAATATTTTAGACTAATAAGTGACGGGGTATAACTATTATTTCGTTTGTAGCTACAAGCGACGATACTCCGAGAAAAGCTCGAAGAAATGGCTTGAATATACTTTTACAGGAAAATAAATACTTCCCTCAACACGACAGCGTTTAGGCGCAACACTCTTTAACGAAAATTTACGCCTACCCTCATGCTCGGGAAATGGAATTGGCAGTGATGGACAGTCTATTAGCAAAGTCATCGAGATTCCTTAACTAAAGTGGATAAAAATGCCCGAATGAAAAATGTCAAGTCATTAACTACAAAATAGCTTTTCGCGTCTGCCTACCATTTGTACTGAATGTAGGAAACTCGCTTCTTTTTTAACGATAATAAACTATCCTGATAAGAAATATGTTACTAACCTAGTTTTTTAAATGAAATATATAATAAACTAAATATTGAAAACAATACCTACTTTTTTCAATAATTTAATAGAAACACATGCAAAAAACGTAACCATTTACGATTAACTAAATCTTTTGGCCTAGAAAGAAATTTACGAGAAAGAATAAACCCAAGCGGCCATATTCAGCTTTTTCTTTCAACCCTCACTTTGTTTTGTTTTACAGCGCTTTCAACGACTTCACAGGTTTTTCAGAATCTCCATATGTATGATAAACTAACTTTTTATATTTAAAAAGAAAAGCCCACGTAGATTCAGTTGTTAAACGTAAACACGTTAAGGTCATCTATTCATAAATCTATATTCATAAAAGAGATATCCAGGTATCTATTGGCTCATCACGATATCTCTGGAAGCATAAGGCGTAGAGACTTAAAATTTGGTAGAAATACTCCTTTTGCCGAGTAGAAGTCAGCTAAGAACGGATTTTACGAAATTCCGCCCGAAAGGGGGTTGCGGGGATGTTAACTATTGCCACATTGAGTCATCACGGTTTCTCTGGAACTGTAAGGCGTAGAGACTTGAGATTTGGTAGAAATACTCCTTTTGCCGAGTAGAGGTCAGCTAAGAACGGGTTTTACTAAATTCCACCCGCAAGGGGGGTTTGCGGGGGTGTTATACGTAAGTTTCTTATTTGTAAAATAATTATTGAAAATGCTACCCAAAAAACATTCCACGCAGACGGCTTCACGGGTTCAGCTAGTATATATGTAAATCATTTGAGGGCAATTCTGAAATATGTAGCCTGCCAACCCATAGTGAAGCGTGGTGCTTCTATGATCTTAAAACCCTCCTTATGAATCAGGAGGCTTGTGCCCAGCAATTGGGACGTTAATAGGTTACTTACTTGTCTTTTTAATTATTTTATAGATATTATATATTTTATTAACGTTAAACGTGTCCAAACACCAACTATTTCACGCTTACACAATAATGGCGAACAAGTAAAACTACGTCATTTTATGGATAAAATGTGTTTTATAAATACGCCCATCTGTAAACCGCTATTTCTATTTGCATTTTACTTACCAACTTACACGTATATAAATAAACTGTGTTCATTTGTTATAACGTAAACACTACGCAAGGTTTTAGGAGGACTAACCTTGACTATGATTGTTTATGTGCTAGTTATGAATCTCTGCTTAACACACTTGCATAAAAAGCCACTGTTAAGTTAATCCTTACAACGTCAATCTGTACTGCAATAAACTTAAAAACTATCGAATGGTTTTTCGTACGGGTTTCACCAATAGATTAATGTATTCAATTGATCTAGGTTTTGTGTAAACTGATTGAAATATAATGATAACGAAAAAATCAAACGAGCTTTCATCGAAAACTCTACCGAATCCCCTTAGAGATTTAACAAAACAGTGCATGTTGAGATATTCCCCTTTTATAGATGTACATTAAAGTCCTTGATGTTATATATCTATCTTTTGAGGTAACTTTTAAGTTTATTAGAAAGTTATTCTGCTGGATACCGTAATAATTCTTATTAATTTAAACTTTCTAGTCCTTTCTCTTAGTCTAGTATGATCGTGTATTTAAAAGAAAAGCTTCGGAAATGTCACATTGCAAAATACATGCGCCCGCATTAAGATGATGTTATTCCACAAGATAAAAAAAACAGAATATGATCTACTATCCATGTAAAGCCGACTCGGGTCCATAGTATTGAAATAGAAAACGATTTATATGAATACTGTTTCATATTTATCCATAAGATGCTAACCGATCTACTTAAGAAAGGAGATAAAGAGATTCTACGTAATCTCCTAGCTTACGAAACCACTTAAGTCGAAACTCGGTTGAACTCTAGGGATTTACTTTACGAAATAGTGTTGTAAAACAATCCACATTATGATGAACAATATCGCAGACAAGAAATATTTCACATAAAATTATTTAAGCTATCCGAAACAAATCAAAAAGACTACATTAGCGAACTACTTCCCTCCAATTATTGCCCCGCTGTATTAGTCGCATATTTCCCGATATAAAGGACGTTTACATCAACTCAATTAGGCAATTAGTCATTGGGTCAAAGATTCGGCGATGTTTTGTTGGCAAATGATTATACAGTCTAAGAGGTTAGCACCTGGAACTCTTTATGATTTTTTCAAAACATCATATTGCAACGCTAATATTTTATCTGGCGTCATGTATTTTCTGGTAGGGTTGTGACTCAGAAACCTCCCACATTTTTAGAACTGGGAAATGCTTTTACGTACGTCGGATGGGGCCAATCTCCATACGGGAGTGTGGGGCTCGGTAGCTACACCAAAGTACCCATTAAAACATAGCGGAACTCTCTTTATCTGTATGCTGAGGGCCAGATGTTGACTGACGCATTCAACTGTCACTCCGATTAATTCCGAGAAAATGGTTCTAGAAACTGAGAGCAAAAGTGCAAAATTGTGACTTCTGGCAACCCCGTTCCTCCGGCTGGCAGAAGGAGCACTCTTCCTTTCCATCCCAACTCCCAGCGAGATCAAAAATGTAGATCAGAGGTTTCCGATCTATTTTTTTTCGTAGATGCTTTCAAATTTTACTGGTTCCAGTGTACCCCATGCTGATTCAATACTACAATATTCCCAAATGTCGAAAAAAAATGTAAATATTTAATCGAACAGTTTTCGAAGAAAAAATGTTAAATTGATCGGTTAATTATTAAACCCTAGACTAGTGGCAGTCGCTGAGATTCTTACAATATTATCTGCTTACATTGATAAGTGAAGTTAAACCAACATTGTTAGTTCTTCACAATATCGGAAATGGACGAATTTTCATACCCATCGAGTCTCTCGTGGAACCCTGAAGGTCCAGCTGGGCTACTTCGAGAATCACTGATCTAGATAAATTAGAAAATGTTATTTCCTAAATTTGCCCTACAAGAAATCGAACCTAGGTCCTCTATTAGCCATAGCTCTACCTTGCACCATTACGCTAGCGAATATTCAAAAATATATAAAAACACTAGAATTACATCTGTTACAAAACAATGCGTGTAACTTACTAAGACACTAACACAATAACTAATACACAATATGATTAGCATGTGTATGACAGCTGTTTGAATATATTTCATATTAAATTAAGCTTTACGGACCTTACATTAAAGTCGAAAATCGGATAGAGTACATTTCGGACAAGGATGAATTTGTAACACAATTGCCATTTTGCTGTGCTTAGAGATTTCCATTGAAGATTTATTTTCTACAAGAATGGATTTAATTATAATTATAGAGTGACCAAGGACCATCGTCTCTAGTATTTTTATAATTTCATGACAATGTTATGAAAATAAGTTTTATTCGATTCACTAAATATTCCATGCTTTTCTACTTGCCAATTGGTCAAGATAATTGTTTTTAAATTTTAGTTTGTATCTATGTCTCTTCCGTTCTTTATTGATTTTTATTTTTAACCCACTTCAAAAAAGAAGGAGGTTATCAATTCGTCTGTATTTTTTTATCTTTGTTACCTCATATCTCCCGACTGGGTGGACCGATCTTGATGATTTTTTTTTAAATGAAAGGTGGTGCTCGTCATAGGGTCCCATTTTTTTTAAATCCAGTTCTAATCATGGCACCCATGAGAAAACCAGATAAGTGTTAAATTTGCATTAAGCATGTGCGCGACGAATGGACGAATCACTCAAGATCACTCCAACCAATTTCGATGATACTTTTTTTATTGGAAAGGATATACTTCAAGGGTTGTTTTGTGATAGTTTGGTTAGGTTCTGATGATGGAATCCATGACAAAGTGACGGACCTCTTCAATTCTTAGGAGCAAATAAACGATACTCAACAGAATCTTCTATAAGCTATCCAGATATTTGAGTTGCCTATCGTAACTTCGGTATGGTCAAGTGCTAGTCGTAATTAAATATGAAGATCAATGGATCTCCTCAACGGTTTACAGTAAGGGTGCGGTTTAAGGCAAAAATATAAGTGTCTGTATTCAAATAGCAATGAGCTTACGTTTGTTGCTACATTGCAACACGTTTACTTCAGATTCACTAAAAATAAAAAAATAAGTAAAAATTTTAACAAAAAAGAACCGCCTTCAAAACAAACTTACAAATACATTAATATGCTCTAAAAACTAAGAAATAATTGCGTATTCTTTTATAGTGTTCTTCGTATTCTTACATTTCGAGTCGGTGTCAGCCGAGGTGCCTACATATATAGCTATAGGTGGGAGAGACGCGGGAGCTGCCAAGTGGACACGCGAGGAACATCTATCTTGGCTGACGCCTACTCCGAATATAAGAATACGAAGAACACTATAAGAGAATACGCAATTATTTCTTACTCTTTAGAGCATATTAATATATTTGTAAGTCTGTTTTGAAGGCGGTTCTTTTATTGTTAAAATGTTTATTTATTCTTTCTTCGATTGTTTCTGTCCATACTTTATTTTATACTAGAAGACCCGACAGACTAGTTCTGACAAAATGATTTGGATATGGCAATTTCAGTTTTACCAATGATTTTTGAAATGAAATTACAGCAGTACTAATGCTCTATATCTCTTACATTTTGTGACTATTCAATTGATTTTGAACTTTGCGCAACGGTAATAAAGTGGAAATTGACTCTTGCTTATACAACAGTGAGTACTTGTAATTAAATATAAACTTTATTGAATAGCAATAAATGTCAAACTCTACATTTTAGTTAGAAAACGTTTGTATGAGAAACAGAAAAGGGCTGTTTATAGGGGGTTTCCCCTGCAATAATTTACTTACTTTTCTCGCCGTAAAAACCATCCTTGGACTTCAACGAAATAAAAAAAAAAGAATTGGCAAAATTGACCCTGGCATTATTTAGTTATGCGCTTACAAACACATTTTGCGATTCATTTTTATATTATTTATTTATTTATTAGAAAGCCAACGTTGTATACAATACAAAATGTAACTTAACATAATATTAATTATTATATCTATATATCTATATTGTATACCCCACTTACAGGCTAACTCAGCATGCACAATTTCGGACATTCTTATGGAAGCATACCTTATTAATAAGAAATACAATAAAACTAAACTAACTATTTGAAAACTATACATAAAATAATAATAGTTATAATAATAATAAATATTTATGAAATTAAATATAAAGTTACAAAAAAATTATAATAAAAGAATTATAGATATTAAGGGTCCGTTCACAGGGACAGAAGAGCAGATTTCGATCGCGATTGTGTTTATAATAGTGTTTATTTTTACATTTCAACTCTTTTGTTCGGGCATTCTCAATAAGAAAAGAGGTAAAATGTAAAAATAAACCTTATTTCAATTATATAAAACTATTTCAATCGCGATGGAAATCTGCTCTTCTGTCCGAGCCGGTCTATGTGAACGGACCCTAAATGTATTGCACACCTACCAACCACTGTTCGTTTCGTTTTAGTTTTAAACCCGCCTTTTTGGAATTAAGTTCATAAATGAGAACGTCGATTCAAGATGACGCCTGTTTAAATATTATAATATATTGTGAGCAACAATATATACACACTCACAAAGAAAAGGATCACACTATAATCAAGTATTATCCAAAACTATTTGCCTGATTGTTATGAAATTCAGCATATATAATCTTTGCGCAATGTACTAAGAATTACATTCTTACAAGATCAGGAAACACAAGATGACCTAACGAAATCTTCACAACTATTCGCGCCAGTGACTCAACGTTCACTAAGAACGGATCCTTTCACATGATCCGGAACGAAAATGTCATCGAGGGAAACAGCTACTTAGAACATATAACTATCCTATACCGATGAAGTTGAAACAAAAACTTGTCTAAAACAAGCCGATTATAGAATCGCCTTAATTACGTTCGATGTATTTATATTTTAAGCAAATTACCTCGACCTCGACCAAGCTTATAAAATAAAGTAGCAATTAAAAAAATTAACACTTCATGGTTTAGTTCACATATATGTAACAAGTAATATACAAAAATAAGTCAACTAATACGTCAAGTAGCACAAACTTCTAAACCTATTAAAGGGGAATATGAAAACATCAAATAAATAAATTATTTCGAGGATGTATTAATAGGTCCTACCCGTACATGGTATTTACGTTTGACGTATTTATACGTTCCGCGGGGTTAACATAGCAGACGTTGTGCAATTTCATTAATTAGTATTTAACAACTAGTATCAACTAGAAGTTAAAAAAAACAAAAGGTATTTCATAACGATTGATGATTCGCGAAATTTTTGCTTAATATATTTTGCAATAGGGATAGACAAGACCTTGGAGTTGAGAATAGGCTAATTTCTTGGGCAAAATAAAAGTCGAATGACGTAATATAGGAAAGTAAACTAAATATGAAAACGCACCATCTATGAAGTTTCAAAAGCTTGCTTTAAACTAAACGTACGTGTTTCACACTTCTTTCACATTTAGGAAGGAAGTTAAAGAAAATTTGAGAGAAAAAACATCTAGATGTCATATAATAAGGAGAGGCAGATATATTGCAAAGTAAATGGGAAACTCCAGGCGTATGATTAAGTAAAGTTGAACGACAGCGAAACGTTAGTTAATTATTCATTGTTATACGTGATAACAATGAACAAGCAAATTTAAGTAAACATCACTTTTAATTGAGGTGTTAAAGCAATATAAACAAATCAAGGATTTTATTACTATAGCAAATACAATAATTAACATACAATAGCTATTTAAATATGATTTCTATTAAGTACTAGCAAAGACATCAGATTAATAAACAATATCTCTAAGTGGATCTATCCACTAATGGCTGTACAGGTTAACAACTATTTATAGATAGACCCAGTGGTTGTTTTCATGTAAACAAACGGTATTAAAAGTATTATCTTGCGAGGGCAAGAAAGGCGTATATGTTAAATAACAGTAAGAATAATGTTTCTGATACCATTTCATAAGATTTTAGCTTTAAAGTATGGCATAACTTTAATAATGCTGCCATACTGATGTTTAAAGATGTTTATAAACATTACTAAACATTTTCTAACAAATCAGATCACTCAATTAAACCGATGGACGGCCACTGCTGGACAAAGGTTTCACCTAATGATTCTTAGGGCTATGTCGGTGACTTTGATTCTTCTACGGATCTCTTTATTTCTGATTTGATTGCGTAGAGAAACTCCAAGCATAGCCCTCTCTATCACACGCTGTGTGACTTTGAGCTTCCCAATGAGGCCCATGGTCAAAGACCACGTTTCCGATCCATATGTGATCACTGGCAACACGCACTGTTCGAAGACTGGTCTTCTGGCACTGAGGGATATTGTACAAAAAGATCTTACGTAGCTTTCCGAACGCTGCCCAACCGAGTTGCATCCGGTGGTTGACCTCTCTCGGAATTGGACCTACCTAGCTGGACTATATTGATCACAATGTTAAAAAACGTTTTCATGTTAGATAATATTGAAAACAGGGAAGTGACAGACCATAAAGAGGTCTAATATTAACTAAAACAAATATAGATATTAGTGTTTTAATCATTAAATGAAATATCCAAATTATTGATTCTATTTTGGGTATATTTAATGTCGCCTACGTGGAAGCGAGTACAAAAATTATTACGGCATAAATGTAGGAAATTGCACTTTTAAATTTGAGTCTGGACTGGTGGGTAGTAGTAGTTACCACCCTACCACCAAAGACCTACCGACAAACATAAAATCGCAGCACCATTTAAATTTCCGTTAGTGAAATGCAGTAATTTAAATCTACCTGGTTTACCAAACATTCTGCCAACACAGCGAAGGCAAACATTATGGGGTAATCTATCCCGGGAGCAATCCTGATGTTTACTTAGCCCGAAAACCAGTAATAGATTAGTGTGGTGGGTTAAAGTACCAAACCCTGAAGTATCAAAATTGAAAATTTACATCCGTTTCAGTTAAGTCTACCATGATGAATCCGGCAAGTAAGTAAGTAGCAGCCCATTAACGTCCCACTGCTGGGCACAGGCCTCCTCACTCGCATCAGAGAGGGTTTTTAGAGCATAGACCCACCATGCTGCTCCACTGCGGATTGGCAGACATAGTACACAGGTGCACTCTCTATTCCTTCACTCTCATAGTCCGATGTGACGGGAATCGGACACGAGAGATCAGGCGCAGGACCGACGGCTTAACGTGCTCTCCCAGGCACGGGGATGGAGCACACCGCCAACTTCCCAACTTCGGGCAAATATTAAGAAAATCTTAATAGAAAACTCAATATTGATTTATGAATTGGCCCGACCCGGGACTCGAACTCAGGACCTCATGTCTGTAGTCGAATATGCTAACCAGTAGACCAATGAGGCAGCCTGTAATATATTTAAGTATATACATATAATCTTAGGAAGTCTGTGCCCAGCAGTGGGGCTTCTGTAAACTGTCAGTTTACTTTGGTTCTTAGTTTGTATAATTATGTGTATATGTACGTACATTTTATTTATATATTTATATTTATAATTGATTTCTGACCTTTATATGCATCAACCAGCCACTTTTGCACAATATCCTTTTCCTTAAGACTGTCCGGAAGAATTCGCTGAGTGGCGATAAGACCGCCATTTTGTATATTTGCTTTTATAAACCTTGTGTCTTCATAATTTGTAATTTTATTTCTTTTAACATACACAATAAAGGGAATTGTTATTTAAACCAACATAGAAACATGAATGATTGATTGAAATACTATAAACGTCAAAAGTTACTAAGATACACTGTTAAATATTTTTAAAGAAAGCCAATTTCAACTTTCATTTATTTTACAGATGTAATATAATATATTGTCCGAAACACACGTTGCATAAATTTTTATTTTTTTAATGATTTAGCAAGTTTTGTGCTTATCTTAGAAAGACCGCATTAAATTTACGATAGGAATGCGCTTGACTAATTTAACACCTGACGATAAATAATATCTTACAGATAAAAAAAAACTATCTGACATTTAAAAAATCTACGAAATAGATGACAAATTATACTCTAAGCATTCTGATATATAGATTTAAGTGTCTGAAAATACGATGTTAGTAGTACTTCGAACTTGAAAGAGGGCAACAACGCATTCGCGTTAGTTTTCGTCTAAGCGAATTTTGTGAGGAAACTTAAAGACTTTACTATTTATACCAACAAATTTTGAGTGAGGAATATAAAATTAATAATAAAATAATCGAGTTTTGAGGGTTGTAAAATCACACATTGCTGTTTATAGTTTGGGACTAATGGATTCCATCATAGCGTAATCTGTAAGGAAATATTAGACTTCAAGAGGTTACTATAATGAAAATAAGTTATAGAGCAGCGGTCGGGGAAACCTTTTTAAATATGACCCCAAAATATTATATTGTAAGTTGATATCACCCCATGGCGAAGAGCAAAAAAAATCGAAGTCCTTTCTTTTTAGCATCTATCATATTATAGCCCCCATGATAATTTTGAAAAGAAAACAATAACTAGGAATTTAATTTATACATCGTATATTCAATTCGTCAATGTAATACCTCACACCACTCACCCCAAAAAATCTCATTTTACCCCATTTGGGGTGATTATAACAGATTATAACAGAGATCGGGGAAACAGGGTAATCCCCGATCTCTGTTATAAAGGAAGAAAACGTTCTTATTTGGTATTAAAATGATACGCTACATTATGAACTTTCTGTAAAACATCAACATACCTCAAATATTAATCTTAAAAAAAAGAGTTTTAAAATCACACATTGCTATGTTTGACTTACAGTAGTCCAATTTATTTTTTCGAGTTATAGAGCGAAAGGATAAGGATTAGGTTTGCTTATAGGGATTTTTTTGGACTCAGCAGAGGATTCAAGTATCTATTTACAGACATTTTGAGGCTTGAAGGAAAGATAACAACATTTTTCGATTTAATTTTTTTTTGACTTATCGCTATTTGTTCATCCTACAGAATTTCTACTATACATAATAAGTTTGAATGTCAGACCAATCATTTTTCAATTTTAATTATTTATTTCTCACTAGCTCACCCGAAAAATTGCGTAGCGCCTCAATCAATAAATAAAAAAGCTGAATTGTTGGTTGTCAATGTCAAAAACAAATTTAAAACATAAGTATTCATATAAATTAACTTTGCATTCTTAACCAAAACCAAAACCAAAAGAAAATTAACATAAAACTTCACTTTAAAATTTCTTTTCATTTCTAAACAAGTTTTATATTTTATTGGATTCCTAACGACGGGACGAACATCAAATGTTTGACAGGTAGGTATACGTTCTAAAGGAAAGTGATATTGTTTTTATTACATTTCAAGCATTTCTTTCATATTTACGCACCTTTTGAACCTTCCATGGAATCCCACTGATTATTGAAAAGCAAGATTAGCCAAATCAGTCCAACCGACGTCGAACTTTAGCGAAATTAACAAACAGCAATTAAATTGTATATATAAGATTTCTGTGGCAAAGCAATAATAGAAAATTGACTAGTGGAATACAAATAGTTTTTTGAACTAAAAGATCTTTAGACGCATGAGGGTAAAAAAAATTACGCGTGAATAGAGTCACGAAGATGTGCAGCGTTTTTTATGCTAAATCGTTTGAAGGTTAAGTAGTTTTGATATGTACAAATAACATGTGGCATTTTAATTTGCCACACGTCATTTAAATTTTAATTAATTATTTCTAATATTGGCACACGTGGCATATTTATTTATAATTCGTCATTTGAGACTTCAATAATCTGTATTAATTATCTCCATTTAATATTTTAATGACAATTAAATTCCTAACATATCTTCCTTTTTCCCCACCCTCTAAGTCTCGGAAATCTAAAGTTTTACATTTGTATAAATATAAACATGACTTCAAAATTTGCCAAAGAAGTTTCACTTCCGACATGTGGACTTTGTACGCATTCCAGAAGCACTATTAACTTTTTTTTTGTATATAGATATAGTGCATATTCCTAGTCAGCACTAAAAATTCTAAAAATAGTCTAGACGGTGTAATTTAAATGCAATGAAAATTCCTATATAGCCGTCTCCGTCAGATAACCTTAGGTAATTGCTTCCTCTTTCGCGATGGACACGCTCTTGAGTGCACAATAAGCGATATTGTATCAACGATAAGAAAAATCCAACTAGAAGATAACAAAAAAATCTATAATAGATAGTAGTTCATATAAAACCGACCCATTTAAATCAATCGCTATAAAGATAATATTATATCATATCATATTGATAAGCAGTTTTGCTTATCCTATGAATTATAATTGCGAAAGTTCGCAGGTAAATATGTAATGATGGAAATGTTTATTTAAAAGAATATTGCGATTTTCGACCTATGGTAACTAACAAATGTTTCCCTATAACGTTATTAAAGTATAAGCCAGTAATAGCTTACAGTACTAAGATAGTAAGAATTTAACAAACAAAAGAAATAATGAATTTATGACGTATAAAATTAAAGCGTTGTTGACTAAAAATCTATAAAGAGAAAATACATTTTTTTTAAACTTTTCATTATACATCGCCTCTTTGTAGATTAACGAAACTCAGAGAGAGTTCGTAAACAAAACAAGAAGTTACTCAATACAGGCCATAAAGTTCAAGATCGTAATTAAATAGTACCTTGACATTCATAAAAGTGATATCTGAAACACTGTGTCCCAAATATAAAAATTATCATTGAATGCATTTACATTCAAAATAAATGATAATCTATTAATAAATATAAAACACAAATTGCTTCTAAGTAAGTCCATCGTAGACTTTGGAATTGTCTAACAGATGTGCCTTAAACCAGTGTCATTAGAAAAGTAATATTGTAAAGATCGTTTTAGACGAAAAACTCATCTATTCATTACAAGATGTTATAAACCAGGCCTGGGCGGTAGAATTTTGTCTGGCCCGTGGAGCATTATATAGATTATTATTAAAAACAAAAATATTCGTTTTTCTAGAAGCAACTTTTTAATTTAATTAAAATTTAATCTTTATTTTTCTCAAAATGTGCAATTTTTAAGATCACGTAAATAATAATATATTTATTTATTAATTACATATACAAATTACCCCCGGGGTAATCTAAAATATATGATCTGACATCCTTAATAGACTTTACTTAAAATTAGAAAAAGAAACTATTTGGCCAAAGGTCAAATTTTCATCTGCAATGTGGCCCAACTATCAAAATATGTAGCCACCCCTGTTCTAATCTATGTGAGATTGACTCTGAATATAGAATAATGAGCTCCTTTTGCAATGTAGACGGTCACTGAATCAGGCTTTCCCCAAATTTCCATGGGATTGGGAATGCAGTTGACACATCAAGGAATGCCTAGTATCACATAAATTACAATTCTTATGGTTAGAAACTATACCAAAATATCACATTGTTAAAATTATTTATATAGAAAAATAATGCAAGAAGCAGAGAAGTATAGCGTACATATGGGTATTAAAATATGTGAAAATCATATATATCTCAGATCTCAAACATATGTAAGAAAGTTTCTATATTCAGAAAAGGTAATTTAAATAAAAACAATCTTAAAAAACATACTGAGAAATAGTAAAAGTAACAGTTGAGAATTTATCTATATGCACTGCACTGATATCTCTTAAAACTAAAATCATAACGCATAAGAAGTCACATATATTTGATAAGATTATATTTATCTTTTTGCGGAAATAAACAGATAAATCTTATGTTAACAAATCTGACTAACAACAAATAGTACATGTAACATGAAAGAAACAAGATAAACTAACTTCTGATAAAATATCAGCCTCTTATTTTGTTTTAAAATAACTAACTATGCCTTAAATAAACTAACAATTTAAATATTGCATCTCAGGTATATATGTAGTTTCTCTTTTTTTTTTCAATTTTAATCTATAGCAAAAATTTATCAAAAGGCAGCCAAATTCAGTTAAATAAAAATTAGACAGTTATTATTTAAATAAAGTGAAAAACCATCTGGCTTCAGTCCACAATTAAATAATCTAACTTATATAAATAGAAATGAATTGCTAAAATGTATTATATGCACTTAGTTTTCTAATAATGCCACAACATTGTACCATATGTAACCTTTACATGGGAGAGGGAGATCTTCTATATATTTACAAAACATTGACAAATTGTCATACAATTAGGCATAGCAAAAAACATTGTAATATATGTATTCATAAATTATTTTAAATCATAGAGATTTTGATGAAATTTTTAACAGAAAAATTTAAAACAGACAGTTTTATAGTGGATTCAAAAAATAGTTTAGATTGAAAACTTGATTGAGACACACGGCTGGGTACAGTGAGTGAAATATAAAAAAAATTGAAGTTATACAGACAGGGATAGATAAATCATATATATTACATGAATAATACTAATACAAACAAGGTTGAAAACCCATACAAAAAGGACCATGCTAACCAACAAGTGCAAATTTGACATGCTATATACTTAGAATACTTGCCACTAATTTTCTATTTAGCAATGACAAGTTTAAGATAATGAAACATAAGGCCATTACATATTTTAAGCTACACTTTATAAATAATTTTAAATGTATAACAGAGAATCTAAGTATAATCTTAAGGTCTTATACAAAATAACCAAGATTAATTATATTATAAATATAACACACTATTTATAAAATTGAATTTGGATTTTTTTTTCATTATTATTTAGGAAAAATTTGATTTTACAGCATAACATAAACCCCAGCCCTAGCAACTTCTATCTGAAAATATACACACCAGCATAATAAGCAGAACATAAAAAAATAAAGGTTTGATATTGGTATCATAACCTTATATGATACTGATATCAAATATTTTTTTAATGTTCCGCTAAATATGCTGGTGTTTCTAAATTATCTTGGATATTCAAGAAATAACACACAATATGTTTTTAACAAAGTAAAATTAAACAAAAATAATTATAACATTTCAATGTACAAAATAATAACTAATTTATCTACCAATAATGTTTTAAAAGTCAACAAATTGCCAAATGAAAACCAAACCGAGCTAATAACATACTGTATGATATCTCTTATTATTATTCTGAATTTATGTTAAGAGCAATGGTCTGGGTTTGGTAAATAATATAAGAACAAGTGTTAAAAACTCCATCTAACACAAACTTTTGAAACTCATTGCATAGAAAGAAACCTTTAAACCTTTCATGTGAGCTTTCAGTAGTTGGTGCTGTGTAATTTTTGCAAAATAATTTGATTATTTTTGAAAAACTTTTTTGACTACAGTCATACACTATAAGTTTTAAAAAAATGTATTTGAAATTCAGTGGATACATAAGAAAGTATTTTATCAATGCTTTAAAATTAAAACAACATTTCACATATATATATAGGAAGTGTTAACTAATAATAAGAATCTACATCCTTATTACAATTTTAAGTTCTGCATAAAATTGGCACACTTTTATTGCAAAATTAATCTTGATTGAATAATTTAATAAACAACAGATAACTGTTGTTTATTAAAATGCATCTCCCACGAAGGATTTCTAAATATAACTATCGCGTAGTCGAAACGGCTTTAATGTTTATTTAAAGTTTAATGTAAATAAAGAGATCTATAGCATAACTAACCTGTTAGACCATCCAGCGGTGGTTTCCAAACAACTTGCGCCAAAAAGGGGTATCAATTTGCACACAAAAACAAGTTAGTTCAAAAAATCACTGCATATTAACACATAATGTACATGCTTAGTAAACAGATTTGGACAAGACAGATAATATGCTTTTTAAAATAATTAATTTAAATATTGTGTGTATACAAACGACTAATTAAAATATGGTGAAAGTACAAAAACGAATTCGAAAACAAGAAAATTCCACAGCTGGTCACCTACTCCCATAAACCGCAATTTTCAACTGACGTAAATCTGACGTTACACAAAGCAATAGAGAGGGTTACTGCACTATGAAACAGAAGTTACCCACTCATCACATATGTCATTTATTTAAAGGGTATTTACCATCATTATATTTCTGTTTCATAGCTTGAAATACTTTAAATGTAATAAAAATTAAAAAGAAAATATAGTGCTTTTGTAATACATGCAAATGATTGTATTTAGAATATGTACTTGAAATAAATCTAGTATATAAACCTCACTTTATAGGAAACTTGGTTAGTTTGGCAACATTGAATACATTTGATAAGAGCGATTCAATTTACGCAATACTTTATCATAAATATTTCATTTTATGTCAATAAATCGATTGTTTTCTCATTCGCTTATTTACATTTTATTAAAAATAAGTTAAGGTCCAAAAAAAGGATGATGTTGTAAAAGCGACTGTGAAGAGAAGTTGAATACATTCAACAATAAAAGAAGCACAATCTTTTTTTAACTAAAAACCCTATTATATTAACATGGTTATTTAATTTTAACTGAGTTTCTTAGTGCGTACAAGGTATGAATGTAATCTCAACTAATTATAAATAATTATACTACCTGATATAGTTTAGAGTCAAAAAGTTAGAGATTTATTTGTAATCATACAGGAATTCATTTTTTTGTTGAAAAGTGTGTAACACGTTCAAAAAGACAACTTTAAAACATTGAAAAGTACTTCCGGGGCTGGAACTCGAGACTTACTCCGCTTTGGAATAAAATATTTGCACTATTACGCCAGTACAGCTATCAGATCAGACTTGATATTAACTGTTACAAATCATGCAAGATTAAATTACGTAAAATGGAGGCACGTAATAAGCATTTGAAACTAGCTACTCACCGCAGCATTTTCCCCCGTAGTTCTCGATTCCGTGGGAATATGGGGAAACCGTCTATGTTACCAAAGGAAATCAAAAAGTTTAGTGAATACTGGTATAAAATCATTGTTTTTATCTATTTAATTTATTCTAATCAGACTTCATGTACAATGATTATCGCATGCTGTGATAGCCCATTAATAGTTGGACATATTTAAACGTATCATAGTTATTTTTGATTAGAAATTAATGTATGTATACAGTTTTTAATTATTCCCTTGTATCATCATCACTTCCTATTAAAAGAGCCTATTAGCTACAAACCATTTGCCTTGTATAGTGATTAACAACTTTGTTTCTGTGTTATTATATTGATTTGTTACAAATGAACCGTGTTTATAATATGATACGGGTGTCACGTAAACGACACATCATCGGGGCGTTAACATTTGAATTTTTATACGTACAGCTGTTTTGTGCGACTGATAATGTTATTGCCTTTCGTCATTAGAACATTATAGCATATCTTTTTATAGTTTGATTTCAGAACAGTTCAACATTGACGTTTCACTTTCGTGTATTTTTGCACTTTGCTAAGCTACTAGCTGCTCCCCGCGGTGTTGCCCGCATAGTTCTTGATTCCTTTACCCCATTAATAGTGCAAATTTACGTCACGAAAGAAACATGTATGACGATTGTCACATCAAAGGGTAAATAGTAACGGAAATCTCTCAGTTAAACACGATATCAGTAAGAGATTACGTAGCGAGAGGATAATATATGTCGAATTTCAAATCAATCTGGAGAATATTTAAAGAGATCTCGCACTAAGTAGTCGTTTTTCACTAATATATCCGGATTCCGTGGGAATATAGGGAAACTCGTTGTTAGTGAGCGTCCACATTGTCTACGTTAAAAAGTTGTCCAAGTCCTCAGGCTGTAGACTATCTGTGTACCAAATTTCATATAAATTGGTTCAGTACTTTTGGTGTGAAAGCGAAAGAGACATATAGTTACTTACGCATGTAAATTGTAAACCTACGACTGCCGACTGCTGTGCCTCCGCTCTTTTTAAATCACTGACATCTTCTAAGATATTCATTTTAATGAAATGCTGTTGAAGGCAGTTATAATCTACATGAAATGTAATGTATTTAATTGAATAAGGAACAATAATTTATTGTATGAAATAGCTTGGTAACTAACATTTTTTTAAATATGTGGAAGTTAAAAACAAGCACTGCGAATATCCTTTAGAGATAAATATATACCACTCGGGACATTTCTATCGATCTTTCTAAGATATACAATTCCGCAGCACATTTATTTGATATACTTCGTAAGGTTTAGCGTTTGCGATTTAAGCGCTCAAACTGATTTTCCTATAATATAATATGTATGTGTTATACATATAAACCTTCATCTTTAAACACGCTATCCATTGCTGAAAAACTGCATTAAAATCCGTTAAATAGTTTAAAAGATTTAAGTGAATAGACAGCAGAAGCGACTTAATTTTATACTATGTACTGATATTAACTTCATTACACCTGCTTCGTGATAGTTATTATATGCTTAATTTAATTTCGAATAAACGTTTGTATAAAATACAGTCCACAGTGGGCAATCGATATACCTATTTAAGTTATAACAATTAGGTAAAAGGACCACTAATAAGATCACAATTAAATAAAAATCGAGATTGTTGATGATTTCGTCAGAGAAAAACGTGATAATAAATTGGGCTGCTGCGTGTATTGATCCTGTGTAGGTCCTGATAAATCATAATATTAGCAGCCCATTAACTTCCTCATTCATAGGAGAGAGGGTTTTTAAAGCATATATATCGCGTTCTGGTCTTCCATCTTTTACATAAAGGCAACCACAGTCAACTTTCACAGAGATTATTTATTACTTTAAACTAAATTGTTAGTTATTTTGGTAGATGTTTGTTGCTAGCTCGCTGCACGCCTTGTTACCAACATTAAAAGACGTTGCCGCCGTCATATACAATACATGGTACTCAAATGCACTCTCTATTTCTTCACTCTCATAGGCCGATGCGAAGGCAATCCGACACGAGCGAAAAGAGATCAGGCGCAGGATCAACGGCTTAACGTGCTGTCCAAGGCACGGGGGTGGAGAATACCCCCTAATTTCACATCATCCGGCAAATATTGAGAAATCGATTATAGAATTCACTCGACCCGGGACTCGAACCCAGGACTTCATTTCTGTAGCCGAAAATGCTAACCAGTAGACCAATGGGCAGTAAAAAATATTATAATGACTTTTTATTGTCGAGATATTTTAATTGCTAAATAAATGGCATGTTCCGTAGTAAAAGTCATTTTATAACAAGAATAAATGTATTTCCTTTAACCTTTGAACCGGGCCGACCATCTTTCCAATATTGCTGTTACATTTTGTTTATTTGGATTGATATCAACCATTATATGGGTGTAGAGATGATGTAAGGTCACTGACTCCACTTTATATTTCAGCGACGACAGTCCCTCTATTTTGTATCTACTTCTTAACGTACTTAAGAGGAAATATCTGAAAAATAAAATATAACTTTTTTCAATGTTAACCTTACACTAGTTTATATAAAGCTGGAAACTTCGTTTGTTTGTTTTTTGATCTTCATTAATGACTTGTTTTAGAAATACATCGACGGCCCCTTTTATAAGTAACTAGCCATGCTCAGTGGTTTCACCCCCGTAGATATCGAAACATTTATTTTCGTTAACATAAAAGTTTTATTTCACTTAGTGTTTAATTACTTCCTTCCAGATTATTAGATACAAACTATTCGATATACAGATTTTACTTTACAACGAATATATATCTGACAAACATACACAATATATACATACATAGCATCACGCCTAATTCACAGAAAGGGGTAGGCAGAAACAACGTCCTTCCACTTGCCACGATCTCCTTCCCTTCTTTCATTCTCATTAAACCTTTCATACAAGTTCGTCGGTTTAGAGTACTCTTGACCTGGTCCTTATTTAAAATGTCCTGAATTCAATCCAGGAACGTTCACCTTGGTCTTCCCCTTCCAACTTTCGCATTCACTCTTGACTCATAAATCCTTTTTGTCAGTCTCCTTTCATTCATTCTCTCTACATACCCAAACCATCAAAACATACCTTTCGCAATTTTAATCACTACATCTTCTTTTATATCTATCTATCTTATCTTAATAATACATTTTTAAATTCGTAACATCATTTACGTAGAATGTCCTACATTAGTAAATTCAAAACTACTCAACAGGTATTGAAGGATTTTTGGTTTCAAGGAGGTAATGAAACAACTTTTTAAATCGTTCCAGTACTTGTTAGCTTGATAGAAATAGAACAGTAAAAGATTTAAAAAAGGATGCGCTAGCTTGATCAGTGGGATGATACATCCCCCACAATTACAAAAACGTCAAAATGTCTAGTTATCCTTTTATATGTAGGGGTTGTAAATGTATAAGCGAAGAGAACTGGTAGCTATACAATTTCATTAAAATTGGTGTGCCCGTTTGTAATTTCAAATGTAATTCTTAATTAAATAAGTAATTTAAACAGCTTTTACTTACAGCTTACAGCTTAAAATGCATATGAAAGCATCAACGGTACTTTTATGGATAAAAAATCAATATTTAAAAATAAATTTGGTTTGTTTCGGTTAATTTCTGAAACAATTCCAACGGGACTTTCACTGGCAGATAGCTAATATTATAAAGAGTAACTAAGGCTACTAATGAAATAACGCGCATAGACCACACTCATGTCGCCACTAAAATTATTTACCCGATTGACTTTAAATACGTTATGCCACGTACACTCTTATTAAGAATGAGTTTCCCCATGTTCCCTCGGTACCAGGATATGTGAGTGAAAAACAATCTCGTCCTACGAGATCTTCAAACCTATTAACCCAATTGACTTGAAATTCGACATAAATATTCCTTTTTTTCTATTACCTCTTATTTTATTGCTGACAGTTTAACGCTTGACTGTGATCTCACCTAATGGTAAGTGAGGATACAGTCTGTTCACGCTAGCCGTGGCCCTATCATGGAGGCTACCAAGGGTCACCAGGGCCCATAGTGATGAAGGTAGCCTCGACCACCGTAGACAGCGGGAGGAGAGATATAGGGAGAGATCCCACAGGGGTCGAACAGATGTGAATGATTTATGCACCTTTCTAGTCTCCCGGCGCCGAGCTCCTCGACGGCGACGGCAGATGAATGAAACGTGGGTGTGTTTTTTGAATTTGTGTGTATTTGGTGAGTGTGTATTTAACCTGCCAAGGCGTCGCCGCAGGCTGCTGTAGGCGACGCCGGTCTTCTATTCCACTCCAAAGACACAGGGAAGTCCAACTGCGGCCACCGCGTGGGCGGAAACAACCTAGCCGCGCTATAACCCGCCACACTTCGTCGTGGGACGATAGGGCCTACAAAACGCGACGAACTACTTCACTAGCACCACAAAACCAATTTACGCGTGGAATTACCGCACTTTCCCGACAAAACCAGGCAAAACCCACGATGCGGGCTTATTTTGCGCCCGTCAACATACGCCTCGAGAGTTGACAGCTCGATCTCGACTTCTGTACGACTACAGATAATCTATTTACTATATTGCTCTATGCTCATGGAGCAGCGCGGAGGCGCCCTCTCGTGTCGTATACGCACGCCGTCGGAAAGCTTGCAGATGGCGCGAGTACGCCGCTTTCGAGGTACCAATGCTTAGCGCCAGTTGGGTAAAAGGTGGTATACCCCTTACGGTTTCTACACAGCATCTTACCGGAACACAAATCTCCTTGATTTTGGCGGTACGTCTCTGCTGGTAGGGTGGTATCTAGCCGTGGCCGAAGCCTCCCACCAGACCAAACTCAGACTAATTTAAAAATACGATTTTCTAAATTCGCCCTTTCGGGGATCGAACCAGTGCCTCTGCTAGCAAGGCGAGTACTCGCACCACTGCGCCAGCGAAGCCGTCACAACTTTCGTGACGTAGTCTCTCACTAGGAAAGGGTATATTTCCACGGGATCGAGAACTACGCAAGAACAGCTTTAACATAAAATACATATGTATTCCTCATTATAATACTGAAAGAACGTTAAAGCAAATCGATCTCGAATTATTTCACAGAATGCAGAGACCCGTATCAATTTCGTGTATTGTTCAAGCTTTCCAATCTCGATAAAACGATAGCAATATCGTAACGAGATGTACATGCGAGGACAAAAGTTTAAATTTTAACAAAATTGTTTTATCTGTATACGCTAGACATATGATAGATGTTATACTTTATTAAACACCATGGAAGATGAAAATACAATAGCATAAAAATAAACTAAATGTAGTGTACAATTGGGAGACCTTATACAGCGATCTTTTCTAAACACCGTCTTGGAAAGGACACAAAAGGTAGGTGGATTTTATATATCATAGACAGCATATATCATCTATATATATAAAAGAGATATCCAGGTATCTATGGACTCATCGCGATATGTCTGCAACCATAAGGCATAGAGACTTGAAATTTCGCAGGAATATTCCTTTTGCCGAGTAGAGGTCAGCTAAGAACGGATTTTACGAAATCTTTTATGGTATGTAAAACTTGGTCAAAAGTTTATTTTAACATAATGGAGGTTCCATTATGTTATCAAAAGTAAATTTTTGGAAATTTCACCCTCAAATGGCAGTGCGGGTATGATTGTTATTCATAAAACAATTTGGTTTAATTAATGAAAATACTACCAAAAACTCATTCCACGCAGACGAAGTCGCGGGTTCAGTTAATATGTAATACATCGAAGGCACCTACGCACATAGAATCAAGTATGAGTCCTAATTTTGTAATACAGAGATTCAAAGATAAATTATTTATTACTGTACCACTCTTTGTGTGTATTGATATGCTTTTNGGAACCGAAAGGCATAGAGACTTGAAATTTGGTAGGAATATTCCTTTTGCCGAGTAGAGGTCAGCTAAGAACGGATTTTACGAAATTTTACCAGCAAGTGGGGTTGCGGGGGTGTTAATTAAAACATTTATGTTTTCACATTAAAGAGCAATTCAAGCTTCACATTTACAAACTATATCTTTTATGGTATGTAAAACTTGGTCAAAAGTTTATTTTAACATAATGGAGGTTCCATTATGTTATCAAAAGTAAATTTTTGGAAACTCCAGCCTCAAATGGCAGTGCGGGTATGTTTCTTATTTATAAAACAATTTGCTTTAATTAATAAAAATTCTACCAAAAACTCATTCCACGCAGACGAAGTCGCGGGTTCGCAAAAAACACTTTTAAATCGTCAGTAGTCCGTCCGTTGGTAACAAATCTACCACGGGTTTGATTCCGCTGAGAAAAAACCGGCAAGAAACTCAACGCCTACTCCTTTGAATATAGTTTTTTTATAGGTTACAATGTGTGTAGCTTTCATGTGTAACTGGAATCTAGTCCAAACACCTTTGCCGCTTAAATAATCTTCAACGTTATATGCCTTTTGTAATAGGACACATTTAACAGATTCTTAAATCGAAGTGCAGGCAAACCCAGAAGTGGTTCAGGTATCTTATTAAATATGCGTATGCTCAACAAGTGATTTCTGAACCCTTTTCACTCTAAAATATGGCATTACAAGTTTGTTTTTATTTCTTGTATTAAAATGAATATTATGACTGATATATATAATGTTATTTAATATATATTGCGACGTTAGTGTGAGAATTGATATTTCTTTGAATTTTTCTCTTAAGGAAACGCGAGATCCCAATTGATGGCACGTATTGCTTTTTTTAATGTCCGCCACTTTCCCCCATAACTGTATACCGTAACGCATAATGCTATGAAAATAAGCGAAATACACCATTTTAGCAGTTTCAACATCAGTGTATTGCCTTACTTGCCTAACAGTAAATGCAGCTGAACTAAGTTTGCCTGCCAGAGTCTAAATATGGGCACCTCGCAGAAGCCCTGAGTCTAACGTAATTCCTAAGAAGACTGTAGATTTAACTATTCAGCAAAACTCTTTTCGCAATGTCATTATGTACGGATTTCATATTCCCACGTGATGGAAAATTACGCGAGTGATACCTCGAGTACAGTTCCAATCACAAAAGTTACAAAGAAGGAGTCAATCAAAATAATGTAAAGTCATCCGCATAATTTCTAATCCCGTTGAAATATGGTTACAACTGTAAATAAAAACTTGCAGACATTTTTATGAAAATCAATCTAGTCGCTTAGAACTTTAGTCACATACTAATGTACACAAGATTTATAGAAAGTACTTGCTGGTCCTCGAGATGATACTCACGTAATTCTGGATGCCTTGTTCTGAAATAAAAGTAGACTAATTAAGTCTATATAATATTAGCTATCTNAAGGCGCATACCCGACTTGTTAGGCGTAGCTCCATGTCGTGTGGTATTCTGAATTCAAATTTAAAACATTACGATCGAAAAAGATGGTAAAAAGTACCAGGTTTAAAACTCCATCAATAGTTTTTGTTCAATCTAGCAATAATATTTCGGTAGGGGCCATCGAAACCTAAACTCTAAGGCGGGCCAATAGATGTGTCCAGAAGAGTATTACATAATATGCAGCAAACAATGAAAATTGTTTGTACTTATGTCCGTTATAGACTTTGAAACCGTCCAACCAAATGTGCCCTAAACAGGTTTCATTAGAAGGGTAAATGCGGAAATGATTTAAATTCAATTAACAAAGTATACAATACGATATGATTTACACTATTATGATTGACTTGAAATTCAAAATCAAAATATCCTTTATTCAAAAAGCACTTTTAAATCGTCAGTAGTCCGTCCGTTGGTAACAAATCTACCACGGGTTTGATTCCGCTGAGAAGAAACCGGCAAGAAACTCAACGCCTACTCCTTTAAATATAGTTTTTTTATAGGTTACAATGTGTGTAGCTTTCATGTGTAACTGGATTCTAGTCCAAACATCTTTGCCGCTTAAATAATCTTCAACGTTATATGCCTTTTGTAATAGGACACATTTAACAGGTTCTTAAAACGAAGTGCAGGCAAACCCAGAAGTGGTTCAGGTATCTTATTAAATATGCGTATGTTCAACCCGACAAGTGATTTCTGAACCCTTTTCACTCTAAAATATGGCATTACAAGTTTGTTTTTATTTCTTGTATTAAAATGAATATTATGACTGATATATATAATGTTATTTGATATATATTGCGACGTTAGTGTGAGAATTGATATTTCTTTCAATTTTTCTCTTAAGGAAACGCGAGATCCCAATTGATATATGGCACGTATTGCTCTTTTTAATGTCCGCCACTTCCCCCCCATAACCGTATGCCGTAACAAATGATGCTATGGAAATATGCGAAATACACCATTTTAGCAGTTTATACATCAGTGTATTGCCCTTACCTTTATTACCATAAATACAGCTGAAATAAGTTTGCCTGCCAGGGTCTTAATATGAGCACCTCACTGAAGCCCTGAGTCAAACGTTATTCCTAAGAAGACTGTAGATTTAACTATCTTTACTAATCAGCAAAGCTCTTTTCGCAATGTCATTAAGTACGGATTTCATATTCCCACGTGATGGAAAAGTACGCGAGTGATACCTCAGGTAGAGTTCTAATCACAAAAGTTACAAAGAAGGAGTCAATCAAAATAATGTAAAGTCATCCGCATAATTTCTAATCCCGTTGAAATATGGTTATAACTGTAAATAAAAACTTGCAGAAATTTTTATGAAAATCAGTCTAGTCGTTTAGAACTTTAGTCACACAGTAATGAACAGAAGAGTTATAGAGACTACTTGCTGGTCCTCGAGATGATACTCACGTAATTCTGAATGCCTTTTTCTGAAGTAAAAGTGGACTAACTAACTCTTTATAATATTAGCTATCTGCCAGTGAGAGTCTCATTCAAAACAAACAAGTTTTTGATAAAAATACCGTATATTCTTTCATTTATTTATGTAGATGTTAAGATAGGAAAACAATTAGTGGCATTATTTATATAAATTGTTTATATAAATCCAACAAATTTATTCACTGTTATGAATTCGTCAGTGACTGTACAGTATGAGAGCTCTTTGAACGCTTTTACATATGTGTATTTTTAAAACCCTTTAATCTTCCATACGACTGAGCATGTATCATTTATACAGGAATAAAAAATATAATAACAATAAAATTTGATAATAGAGTACAATTTACATAGTGTGAATAGAATTAACCTTGACTATATAATTTGTTTATAGTTTAATTAACTTATAAGTTCCTATTATTATATTACGCCCTCTATAATTATGTTGATTAATTTTTTTTATAGGCTTGTCAGGCAAACGAGCTTGCGGGTCACCTGATGTTGAGTGATCACCGCCGCCCATGGTCATCTGCAGCACCATAACGACCACCGATGCTTTGCCGACTACACTGATCTTGCACGTACGCGGGAAAAAGGATCGACGAAATCGAACTGTGCCTGAAGGCTATGCATCCAGGTTGTGCGATTTTTTCGTCAAGTTGTCCGGTTATAGAAGCGAGAAGGTGGCACCAAGTGCAGTAGCTCCTCAGAACATTCCCCGTGATAGATACGATAGAACATAAATAGAGAACCAACGCTTCCAGCTTACTTGTTAACTGAGAGTCGTCGACAATTCGAATTGTTCGTCCCTGTATTCGGTGAAATGAAAGGAGTTGGTATTGGGGTGCTCCAGCCCACAGATGAGAGCAGTACTCGAGGAGCGGTCGTATTTGGGCCTTATATATAAGCATCCTATGCACGAGCACAAAGTACCGCCTGGCCCTATTGAGCACCCCAAGTTTTTTTGAAGCCAATTTGGCTTTGCCTTCCAAGTAAGCACGGAATTGGACTTCACTCGAAATGTCGACACCGAGGATCTCGATGTGTTAAGAGGTGCTTGCTTTCATTAATAAAATATTTTATTTATTTATGCACCGCTTAACTTCTAAATTAAAAATTAGTATACAAAAGAAACCCTAAAAGTGGGAGAATTTGATCGACAGTTTGTATAGGTGCCATATCTACAAGTGTTATTGTAAATATACTTAAACATAAATTTATATACATACAAAAACACGCATATCCATAAATATATACTAAGGAAATATTAATAAAATGCTATATAAAAGAGATACAAATATACAATAGTACTTATTTAGCGTTAGATAATAAATGCTCTTTTAGTCTGCTTTTTAGTTATACAATATCGGCTTATACACTTCTTGAAGATAGCTTTTTTCTTAAACATAGCCCTGGAATCCCTAAAAATATCAATCTCATTATTTTTCTTTACAATTTCGCTATATGACCTCGTAATCCTGTTGAGTGAGGAGTTTTATCCTAAATTTGTTTTAGAAAAATTGCATTGAAAAGAATTGCATTTTACTCGTTTTATTTGTAGTGTAAGTATTTTATTTCTTTATTTCTGATAGATTAGCGTTTGATTAATCTCACCTGATGGTAAGTGACGTTATAATCTAAGATAGAAGCCCCCCGAACCTGGTAAGAAGTAATTTACCTCATAACGGTTTCTACAAAGCATCGTACCGGCACGCAATTCTTTTGCTTAACAGCATGTCTTTGCTAGTGGGGTAGTAACCACCACCACTACAGACTCAGACAAATTATGAAACCCAAATTTCTAAATTTGCCCTTCCGGAAAACGAACCTAAGGGTCTCTTCTAGTAAAGCGAGTATTTGCACTATTTCTTCAGTGATGCCATCAAATAGATGCATGATGTTTAGTACAGTTTTAAGTAGGAATTGATTTAACTTTTTGACGTGAATACATGAATCTCGTCTATGAATCGCATCCAGAGGGTGCCAAATCAAATAAAACGAATGATAACAAAATCGGGCGATACAGTTTCGTGTTGTAGCTTAACACTCTCACCACCATACGGTTTGCCGGCGGTTCATAACTTTTTGAGTAGAGCACGCCAACTACGTGTTGCATTAGCAAGATCAGCAAACCGTACGGTCCGCCAGCGTACCGAATCTTTCGCGCCAAAATCTAGCAAAATTTCCGTTGTACACTTAAAACATTTATCGAGTCTGTCACGCCACACTAATAATCACTCATAAGCCCTCCGTCCGCCTGAATTTTATCGCACCTATTGTAAACCCTCACTGCTTTCTTGTGCATTTCTTTCTTTATGTCGGAAACAGACGATGACGCAAACCAGCCGTCTACAGATGAAGAATTGGATACGTATTCTAATACAAATTCATCTGACAAAAGCGTGGAATTATCCACCAAACACCAACATCAACATTCGTCACAAGTTGGTTGATGTCAGAGTATACCGACTTCTAGTTGGCATATACCCTCATCAGATGGCTTAAAAAACAAACAATTTCGGTTTACTATTAATAAGCGCTGTTGTAAGGCAGTAATTTAAAGTTCTTTTATTAAAAACTACTTTTTTATTTTACCCGTAATAAATAGCCCCAGTAATCCTAGAAATATAATGATACAGCAGCAGTTTTTCTTGTAAGTTGTACTGGGTAAACTGATCTCGACGATTATTTTTGAAGTGAAACTTCTTTGGGCGCATGAGGGTAATTTTATACAGATGAAACGCCTGATTAGCGTTACGTAGATGTGCAACGTTTTTTTATGCTAATTCGTTTAAATGTTAAGTAGTTTTAATATTACAAATTTTAATATTATAAATAACATTTGGCGTTTTAATTTACAATACGTCAGTTGAGATTATAATAAATTATTTATATTAATTTCTGACTCTTTTAATGACAATTAAATTCAATGAATTCCTAATATATCTTCCTTTTTTCCCTCCCTCTAAGTTTCGGAAATCTAAAGCTTTAGATTTGTATAAATATACACAAGATTTAAAAATTAGTTTGCCAAAGAAGTTTCACTTCTGACAAGTGTATTTTGAAAGTACGCATTTTTAACTTTTTTTTATTTGTTCTTTCGTTCATAAAAAATATTCTGTTAAGAAGATATAAATAAATGTTCTTACCTTAAACGATTTGCAGATGGTATATGAGGACGATGCAACGATGTGTACCGAGCAATGCTTTTATTGTACGTCACTACGGGAAATCCGGAATAGCGTATTCTAGAAAATATTACTTCATTTTACTGAAGTTTAAGTACAGATTTAAACTTAATACAATTTATATAACATTTGTAAATTACTTTTGCATTAATAGAGTAGAATAACGTAAACGTAACTTTCGAAAATGCTGACGCTTAAAAAATGTATGGGAATGACGTTTCATATCGTTAGTAATAGCGTTAGCGACCTTCCAAAGAGTCGGAAGAAACTTTGAACTTTGTATAAGGGATGGCTCGTATTTTACACATCTAAATTCGCAATCGAACTCCAATCGCTTTCGTTTAGAGTTAAAGTTAAAGTTTAAAAAATCTATGGGAATGACGTTTCATATCGAAACATTGAAATATGAAAAATCATACATCTTTAAGCGTTAGCAATCTTCGAAAGTTACGTTGTCTAAGGACCCTGAACAACTTTATTTTTGTAAATCCAACTTTCTTAATATAGACTAGTGATACGTTTAAATTATCGTAACATCCTATTAATATTACAAATGGAAACGTTCGTGACTGTGGGTGTTTGTTACTCTGTCACCCAAATACTACTGAACGGAGTTTGATAGTTATTGTCAATGAAATGTAATGGAGTGAGTTTAGAAACGTTTGTTTTAATTGGAAGAGTTCATCTATCCATCCTAATAAAGAGCCTTTACTTAGAACTCTTAATGGCATTCTAATGAAGTGTTTCATTACAACATGCCATAATAAGGTAAAGTAAATAGCAGCCCATTAACGGCCCACTTTTGGGCACAGGTCTTCTCGCTCATAAGCGAGTGTGTTGTTAGAGCGTAGACCCGCCACGCTACTTCACTGCGGATTAGCAGGCATAGTACACAAGTGCACTCTCTATCCTTTTACTCTCATAGTCCGATGTGACAGGAATCCGACACGAGCGGAGAGAGATCACGCACGGAACCGCTGGCATAACGTGCTCTCCGAGGCACGGGGGTGAAGCACATCGCCAACTACATACGGAAAATATAAAGAAAATCTTAATAGAAAACTCAATAGCGATGCTGCTGACCACTAGACTAATAACGCAGTCAACCTGTCGTATCAATATGATATAAAAGTAAAAATTTACCTCCAGAACATGTCATCATCTTCACCACCCCAACCCCAGTATAAATTGGAATACCCATTCACTTTTACAAAGGTTTTCGGATTCATTGACGAGACACCACCGTATAATGAGCGAAACTTTTTACTGTAACATGTCAATTTATTTCTATAAAATCTAAAATTAATAAAAAGTACATATGTCAGAAGTGAAACTTCTTTGGCACACTAATTTTTAAGTCTTGTTTATATTCATACAAATCTAATACTTTACATTTCCTGACTTAGAGGGAAAAGGGAGATATTTTAGGAATTTAATTGTCATTGAAATATTAAGTGTCGTAAATTAATACAAATAATTTATTGAAATCTCAAATAACGAATTGTAAATAAAAATGCTTCGTGTTTTTTGTCAATAATAGAAATTATTAATTAAATTTTGTTATGAATTAATGAAATATTTTTATTTTACATTTTATGATATTAGTATATTAAATTGTTAAATATCGAGTGGCAAATCAAAATGCCACATGTCATTTGTAAATATTAAAACTACCTAACCTTTAAACGAATTAACATAAAAAGCGCTGCACAACTTCGTGGCGCTAATCACGCGTGGCGCAAAAATTTTTCTTCCGCGCTTAAAGAAGTTTCACTTCAATAGCATATTTCAATAAAGATTCAAATATGAAAAGATATTTTATTATGTTGTGGAAACGTATGAAATAATAATAGAAATTTTAAAATATTCAAATTAATTACAGAGTATTCCAAAATTCTGTTGTAGCATACATAATCCAACACAATTAAACTGAAGAGTTAAGATTAGCGATAATTATGCCTCAGTGCGTCTAACCTAAAACCCTTAATTGAAAACCAGTAGCATTAATCAGAATTTCGTGCGAATGAATGAACATCTAACCACAAATAGGACTGATATTTCGTGGGGAATAATTGCTTTATACAGTTTACCCCTTTCCCACACTCCACAGTATATTTGGATCAATATAATGTGGATAATAGAAACCAGAATATTCATTTTATGGTGATTACTGAGTACTTATAAATTCGACCATAAAGGTAAGCAGCCCATTAACGTCCCACGGATGGGGACAGACCTCGTCACTCATAGGAGAGAGGGTTTTTTAAACATAGACCTATCACTGCCCCACTGCGAGATGCCAGGCATAGTACATAAGTGCACTCTCTATTCCTTCACCCTCATTGTCCGATGTCAGAGGAATCAGACACAATTGGAGAGAAATCAGGCGTAGGACCAAAAGCTTGACGCGCTCTCCGAAGCACGAGGGTGGAGAACACCACCAACCTCTCAACTTCAGGCAAATATTGAGAAAATCCTAATAGAAAATTCAATATTGATTTTGAATTGGCCCACAATCGAACATGGTAATCGAACATGGTAACCACAAGACTAGATGCTGTTTAGAAAAGATAAGTAGCAGCCCATTAACGTCCAACAGCTGGGCACAAATCTCCTCACTCGTAGAAAGGAGGGTTTTTAAAGCATAGACCTATTACATATCTTCGTGTCGCTAATCACGCGTTTCATCCGAAAAAAATTACCCTCATCTAAAGAAGTTTCAATTCAAAAACCAAATATAAGTGTGGAAAATATAATATTCCTCCGTCCACGCAATTTTCGTAAAAACGTGTATAAAATTTTTTCTTCACGTATATACGTGAATATTTAATATACGTTTTTTGTCAGAAATCATTTACTAAATAGTGATAAAATATAATTATAGCAAATAATTAAGTAATTTTTGATTAACTTCGCAGTCACGCGTGACAAAGCATTTATAAATAATTATTAAGGTAAAATTTTAAATTTCATACTCTGTCACTTCCACTACTGTAGCACACATATGTCTTGGCCAGGTCGGACATGAGTACAGAATCCTCTGGTCCAAAGGTAGAAGGTCAACGTCATGAAATATCAGACACTGCCACGATCCAAACTTCTTCAGCTCAAGATAACCAGCGTTGAAGAGCCTTCCTCTATTAAAATGTTCAGTTCCTGTTAAAACGATATTATAATTCAACAGCATGCTAATTCTGCAGTGTTTTAAAGATAAATGATTTGCTACTGTACTAACTTTTGTTCTAATTATATATTTTTAAGCATCTTGTTCTAATAGCTACATGATTTCAAGAACACGATGGCATATAGATTGATAGCCAAAATAAATAATATGCAAGTTGGCTGTTTATACGGCCTAACTGACGCAGTGGTGTATTTACTCGCTTTGCTAGCTGAAGTCGCAAGTTCGATCCCCTTCAGGACGAATTTAGAAATTCCATTTTATAATTTGTCTGAGTCTAGACTAGTGGGAGGCTTCGGCCATGACTAATTACCACTCTACTAGCAAATTCATACTACCAAACAAAGATATTAGTGTTCCGCTACGATGCTATTTATAAACCATAAGAGATAAATGTTCTCTAAACTGATAAGCGCGCTTACATCTTAGATTGTATCATCACTTACCTTAAAGTGTGATGACAGTCCGGCGTTAACCTGTCAGCAATAAATAAAAAACAAAAATGACATCTTATGAGAGCGTTCAAATTTGCAATTCTTGTTTATTAAACGATGAAGAAGTGTAAAATTACTTAATTATTATTCGCAGTTAAAAATAAGGATGAAATAAAAAAAATCAGATCAACTTTTCAGTTTTCATTGCACATATAATAAAACATCTTTCTGTATATCCGTTTACGTCCATTTTACGTGAGAATTACTTATCCCATTACCTTAGACTACTTAGAATTACTTATTTTTTAATTGACATTAACTGTTCCGCACAATGTTACCGTTATTCAGTGGGAATATGGATAAATTTGGGCTGGACAACGTTTTGGAAGGAGTTAATTTGCTATATTTCGAATACATTTTAAAATCTTATTAGGAACGACTTAATAAATGAATTCGTAAGTTAAATTAGTAGTCTAAAACCATTTTCGTATCGTCGTATTTCGTAGTGTCTTCAATGAAGCCGATTTGGGACATATCAGTTGAATATCCGCAAAATTTATGAAGGACATAGGTAGAAACAATAAAAAAAATGTTTTATTGGGATAATAAATGCAGTACAATTATGTTGCAAGAGCCCCTGTACTAGGTGGAAACCCGTGTTACTGGCTGCCCCGCTCATCCACCCAGTCGACAATCTCTAGTCAAACGAAATAACATAAGCAAAAGAAAAACAAAAGTTTTAAATGTAAAATGTTATACATAAGGAATCGTGTGTGTGTGTGTGTGTGTGTGTGTATGTGTGTGTGTGTGTGTGTGTGTGTGTGTGTGTGTGTGCGTGCGTGTGTATGTGTGTGTGCGTGTATGTGTACGAGAGTGGTGTCAGTGATTGTAGTGTGTGTCTATGAGTGTGGTTTGTGCCAGTATTGGTGAGCGTTAGAATTGATAATTTTCCAATAGATACTCCGTTTCATCGTAGTTTTTAGGAAGTAAGAATTCAGATAATACGCGTTTTAATTTCGATCTTATTAAAAGGTATATATTTAATATGTTATTAAGTTTATTATATATGAATGAGGAACCGAAAGGGAATTGTCTTTGTTTAAATTTTGTTTTCGTTTACTTACCTTTCACGTCGAAGCAATGTTTACTTACCTTTCTGTTCAATAACAAAAATTCTGTATTCCAATCTTTGACGGATTAAAAATGGGTGAATGTTATACAGGAATACAGCTAAATGTGTTGCACGATCTCTGAAAAACGTGTAAAATACTATAGAAAATCATGTAACTATCAAACTAGACGGGATAAATATTTTGAAACTTCTTATTTATCTTTATTTCGATATTAAAGGACTAGACGAATGAATAGTGGTCCCGCATTGACATGAAAGTAACCAATTCAAAGAGATATAAAGGGTTCGCCGTCCTTCCAAGTAAACTCAAATGGTTTTATATATTTGATATAACAAACAACACATCTATTTATATGAAACATTCATATATTAAACGCGTAAGAGTTTTTTCTTTTACTGAACAGAAAATACTATAAAATTACTCACCTGTAAGGCACTAAAATACCAATTTTATGTCTAGGCTTACATTCCTCTGGATAATAATAACCTCCTTTTTGTATCATCGGAAATTCCTTCTCAGGTGAAAAGGTTGATACAGTTTTGTTTACTATTACTTGGTCTAAAATGAAACAAACAGTACTGACAATCTTATTGTATATAAGTAGATATAATACAAATAAAACATATCGCATCGAAATATTGTAATTTTGTTTACTGTTCATATATTTGTTAACAACTTGCTAATGCTTTCAAGTTTGTCTGCATAGAATTAGCATTAATATGTCTAAGCTGCATACTTAAAAATACAACACGATACAAACAAAGTAGTTAGACCTTATATCGCATTTGTTAAAGAACGTTATTTATCGGACATGTGTGGAGGTCAAGAGAAGCTTAAGCCCGAGTTTTTGGGGTTACCGCTCTTGTCCCCCGGCCGCCATCTTCGAAAAAGGAGTGCAAACATTTTTTTCGCGATATCTCAGAAACTATGCATAACTCTACAAAACATTTATTAAAACATAATTTGTAGCAAATCGTTTAGTCTACAAACATGTTCATATAACTTTTTGCCTTAAATTTAAAATTGCAGAAGTTATAAGCAAAAAAAGTACGAAAACTTCCATAAATATTTTTCTTAATTTATACATTTTCCAAATCAAACTACCTAAGACCAATTTTGTAGATGGTCCTGCAGACGTTTATTTTTTAATTTCATTCATTTAAAACGCTGTTATAGCGCTCCAAAATTGCCCGGGTTCGTCAATGCACATGAGAATCCGATCAAAACATAACGTTTAACTTAAAATCTGTCACTGCTTAGACCAAAGATATACCATCAATTTATATTGGTTGTTTTAAACTTCGAAAGGCTCTTTTAAACATTTATTATTCAAAAGTAGTAAGTTTGAAAACGTAATAGACAAACAGACAGATATAGTTATTTTCACGCTTATAATTTCGTAGAAAATTAGGGATTGATTCACAAAGGGGTATGTTTGTTTGGTTAAACACAGAGATTAGCTTATCAACTACTTTTTAAAAATTGTTTTATAGTAGAATAACCCGTTTATCTAGAAAGGCCATAAATTAGTATAAAGACGGGGAATATTTATTCCTCTTAATAGCTTCAGGCGTTACGGAAACTGTTAAAGTTACACAACATTTATGTATGACAAAATTGTTCTTTATCTTTTAAGTTTGACTTATTATTATCTTTTTTTAAATGGTAACCAAATGTGATCTATCTTTCTTTCAGCTAATATGAAATGAAATTAATATGTTACATACCAAAACGAACCCATTTAAGATAGCAAGGCGGTTTATCCATTAGTTGTTCCTTTATCTTCGCAACTGTGAATTAGAGAGTGTAATTTGAAACGCCTGATGTATTAAAAATGTTGTTGTGGTTGAAAATGATAAAAGAAAATTTGGGACAAAGAACCGCAGAAAAATGTAATGATTCCAAATTATTGTATATTTTTTAAATCACTTCAAATTAATCATGGAAATGGTACAATTTTAATAATTCTGTCACAATTTTCAAAAATACAAGTACTCTGTGAGAAAAAATAAAAGTAGATTACTCTGTGGTCGGGGATTTTATCTGACAAATATAAAAATTAGTTGTAAGTGAATATAAACGAAACCTTTTCAATGATTTTGTCGTAATTTTCAAAAATACAAGTACTCTGTGGGAAAAAAGAAAGGTGGATTACTCTGTGGTCAGAGATTTTGTCAGATGGATATAAAAATTTATTGTAATTTAATATAAACGGAACCGTTTTAATGATGATGTCGTGATTTTGAAAAATACAAGTACTCTGTGGGAAAAAGAAAGGTGGATTACTCTGTGGTCGAAGATTTTGTCACATTGGTATAATAATAATAATTAATTGTAATTTAAAATAAACGGAATCGTTTTAATGATGATGTCGTAATTTTCAAAAATACAAGTACTCTGTGGGAAAAGAGAAAGGTGGGTTACTCTGTGGTCGGAGATTTTGACAGACGGGTAAGGATTGATTTATTGTAACAGGAAATATACAGCAGTAATGATCAACAAGAGTTGTTTCCTTATAAATTCCGATGAGATGATTTTAATCTTAACGCCAGATGGAAAAACAATTATCTCATTGGATTATTTATTTATTTAAATAAAAAATCAACATAGTCTTAACTAATATTTTTTATATTAATACAATTAATAAAAAAATTTAATCAATTCCTATTTCATCTTCCACAAGCTACTTAAACTCATGAAACAGAAAGAATCTAAACCTTTTATAAAAGTTTTCAATAGACGGTGGTTTGAAATTAGAAAAGTGAAGTTTAACTTCATTTTGAAAAGTATGTTTACCAATAGAAAAATATTAAAAGATAAATATAGAGAAAGTGTGAACTTATGTAGGAATTGAAAACGTATATTACTAGCTATTTCCGGCAGTGTCACCCGTGTAGTTTATGGTCCCGTAGAGGTATGGGTAAAGACAATCTAAATCATTGTCAAATTAACCTACCTCCAACTAAAGACACAAATTTCAACAAAATTGGTCTAGTCGTTTAAAATGGACACCTCTACTGAACTCAGTGACGTACAGACTCACATAAGACTATACTTATATATTAAGATATATTGAACACAGCTCAAGTATTTTATAATAATAGCCCATAAACAACCGTTTTATATACTATACTACAATTTAAATCTTCTACAAAATACATTAATCTCTCGTTGAAAATAAAAACGAGGAAACGTTCAACAAAGCCGTTTCCGTAAGCATAAAATATATTCCTAAACAAACAAGATTTTTTTATGCTTTATAATTTGCATAAGTGTACGTTTAGATATTGACTTCGCGTGTTTGTTGTAGGTTTTATAATTTTCATTGCGATAATATTACAGTAATCTTAGCTCATTCGATAGTAAGTGATGATACAGCCTGAGTGGCAACACTTTACCTTTTCAAGAGATTAGTAAACGTAAACTTTAATAAGTTCTACATTTGTCCAATTTTTTGGCAGCATTTTTTTGTTATTAAGTAATACACCTCTCCCTATACCTCTCTGTACGGCCGCTCTTTTAATGACTCTCTAATTTTTTTCAAATCACTCCAATAATTTTTAGCTTGATAAAAATAAAAACAGAATAGGTATATCGGTAGGTATAATTGATATCCTTGGAATATGAGCTAACTCACCAGTCGCAGACCCAGTTATAAGGGTCGCTACCATTTTCTTTAGATTGATATTTTAAAATTTCTTTATAGCTTTTGAATGGAACGTCCGATTTTAATAATTTAAAAAGTATTTCTATTATTTATTAAAAACTTTAATAAAATAATAGGATAAGGATTAATACAGCGGTATGAATAATATGGATTTTTTTATACAGATAAGATGGTTGGTCACTGATGCCTAAACTAGGTTACCCTGTACTATAGGCATCAGTTGCCTTCCCTCTTTTACAAACTATTGTACTACTTTCTAACAAATAGTGAGTTGCTTACAATAACTAAATAAAGAATAACAAGAAAAAAATGAAATGTCTGTGTCTGATTTGACTAATATGTGACGGGGTGTGGGTGTGCGTGTGTATGTAAGTGAATCTGTGTATGTTTGCATACACAGATTCACTCACATACGTGTGCGTGCGATTTTGTGTGTGGGTGTGTGACTGTGGATGAGTGCTAGGGACTGCATTGCATAGGATTGTACGCCGTTTTCGTAGGTAATATTTATTTATTCTATAATATATAATTTTAAGTTTAGTTAATAAATATTAATTTATCTTACGTCTGATAGTAAACTTTCTGTTTCGTCGTACGATAAACGTTGTAAATAATTTGTAACCGTAATTTTACAATTAAATCGGTTCATTTTATAAATATAAAGACGTTTATTTATTTTATTGTATAACGTCTTTCCTAGCCAACTTAGAAATCGGTGTGAAAAAGATGTACGAGAACGCGTGCAGCTAAAAATATTTTTGCCACGCTTATCATCCTGAACAACCTCTAAGGGTCACACTAATTTATGTTGATAAAAGATCAGGCGCAAAATAAATATTTGTCGCACTATCAAAATCTGAGTATCAATTTATAAACTATAGGTAGGATAGGGATAACGTCTAGGCAAGCTGAGGCTAAGCTTCAAAACTGCACGTTGATTATTGTCGGCACTTTTATTAACTTTTAAAATAAAAAGTTGTTATAGTGGCATAACTACAGTAGTTGGACATATGTTTTCGCGTACATTTTTGTGAATGTTAATACGTTCGATAATATTGTAGAACATGTTTTTGTTCTATCATCAATAGTTTACCACGCGATAACAGAATTTTTGTTTTACACATTGTGTTACTTAATGTTTTTTTTAGGGATCCCTATTTTCTATCTCAAAAAAATAGAGATCCCTAAAAAAACATTAATGTAACCCAATGCTCGGAGTTTCTCTACGTGATCGAATCAGAAATGAAGAGATTCGTAGTAGAACCAGAGTCCTAGGAATCGCGAATCTGAAGTGGAAATGCGCGGGGCACATAGTCCGAAGGACCGATGGACGTTGGAGCCGAAGATTCTGGAGTGGCGACCCCGCACCGGACAGCGCAGTGTAGGGAGACCCCTACAAGGTGGACCGACGACATAAAGAGGGTCGCCAGTAGCCGCTGGAGCCAGGCAGCGCAAGATCGGGCCTTGTGGACGTCATTACGTGAGACCTATGTCCAGCAGTGTTCCGTCCATCGATTGAAGCGACGACGACGAATATAACCTATGTCGCTATGTAAAAATGCAGTTCTCTAATGGTGAAAACATTTTTGAAATTGGTCAAGTAGTTTCTGTCACAAAACGATACAAACATACTTACACACGAAACACAAATATTTGCTCTTTATAACCTTAATAACCTTAATTTAGATAGATACGTTCCATATTAAACATTTTGCGGATCGAATTTTCAATCTAATCCATTCTCGAATCCACCCGAAGACCAAATCGTCCAGCCGTTTAGGAGAAGTTCAGTTGCTCACGCGTATAAGTACTATATCTATAAAGATACCCTATATTTCAACCAACTTACACCAATATAAATAAACCTTCTTTTTTTACTGTCATATATTAAATGAGGAATAAGCTGTGGTCAACGTTATCTAAGTATGGGGTGAGCTGTAGTCTGAGTCAAGCATCGAAGTCTCTCTATGAGGGTTCTACTGCTTGTGTCAGTATAAATGAGGAGTGCACGGAGTGGTTTCCTGTCGAAAGAGGTGTTCAACAGGGATGTGTTGCTTCACCATGACTGTTCTACCTATTCATGGATAACTGTTTGACAGATTTAAAAGAAAATATGTATGGGTATTCATGCATTCTTAATGCATGAATTACTCATCAAATGTTTACTTTACGCTGATGATCAAGTAATACTTGCGTCATCCGCTAATCCGCTTTGAATAAAGCTTTGAAAGGGAAAGGAAATGAATGTAACTAAAACGAAAGTTATGCTTTTTGAAAGAGATGAAAGGCAATATTTTGATAGATGGGGAACAAGTGGAAGAGGTGAAAGAATTTATATACATGGGATCTAAATTTACAAAAGATGGAACATGTGAAAGTGATATTGCATTCACTGCAGGGAATATGGTAAATGGTGCTCTGCACGCCTTTATGAATAGCTAGATGGTGTCTCAAAGAGCCAGACTGGCTGTGCATGCAGGAGTGTTGGTGCCAATACTTATGTATGATAGTGAAAGTTGGGTATGGCAAAAGTAAAATTAATGCGGTAGAGACGAGAGCGTTGAGCAGTATGAGTAGAAAAACTGAGTGACAGAGTAAGAATAGCGTGATAAGATTATTTTGGGGTATAAAAGAAGACGTAGTGACTAAAATTGAGAAAGGTATGCTTAGATGGTTTGGGCATGTAGAGAGAATGAACGAAAGGAGACTGACAAAAAGGATTTATAAGTAAAGAGTGAATGCGAAAGTTGGAAGGGGAAGACCAAGGCGAACGTTCCTGGACCAAATCCCGGACATTTTAATATAAACCGACGAACTTGTATGAAAGGTTTAAAGAGGATGAAGAAAGCGAAGGAGATATGCAAGGATCGTGGCAAGTGGAAGGATGTTGTCTCTTTCTACCCCTATGGGGATGAGGCGTGATGTATGTATGTATGTATGTGTGTATGTATGTATATATTTAAACTTTACTAGATTCTACTGTAGCATTGTTGTTGGAAAATCATAGTTGATTGAATATAATACCTTTACTATATACTCTCCCAAAAGCAGCACTCGCTTCTTCTGATGTGACGAATTTTGGTATACTAATATACTCTGTAATAATGGTCTTCTGAGTATCTGATAAAAACAAATGTATCCAATATATTGATATTGCTACAAGCAGTATTAAAAAAACTGTTTTTCTGTAACTCCTTGAATCATTTTTATCGTGGCATTCTGTCAGTATAAGCTGCTCCCTATCACGTCCTGTAAGATATATTTTCAATCAATTAATTATGAAACTGCCTCATTGGTGTAGTGGTTAGCATGTTCGACTAAAGACATGAGGTCCTGGGATCGAGTTCCGGGTCGGGCCAATTCAAAATCGATATTGAGTTTTCTATTAAGATTTTCTCAATATTATCCCGAAGTTGGGAAGTTGGCGGTGTACTCCACCCCCGTGCCTCGAAGAGCACGATAAGCCGTCGGTCCTGCGCCTGATCTCTCTCCGGTCGTGTCGGATTTCCGTCACATCGGACTATGAGAGTGAGGGAATACAGAGTGCACTTATGTACTATGCCTGCCAATCCGCAGTGGAGCAGCGTGGTGGTTCTAAAACCCCGCTCTCGTATGAGTGAGGAGGCCTGTGCCCAGCAGTGGGACGATAATGGGCTGCTACTTAATTTACTTAAGGAATATTTTGATTTTATGAAACTTTATAATATCGCTTAGACTTATACACCCAATAATATGATTCTTTGCGACCCGGAAGGAATTCATCCAGCCGTGTGTATCGATCCTGCGACCTTTTGATCGCTTGCCAACAACTCCAATCTCTTACAATGATTTATAGTGTCTATACATACAAATAATATGTTAGTATAGTAAAGATGAGCTCAAAATTCCAGTCCAAATACATATACCCATGGTTTCTTTATTTAATTTTTGAAGTAAAAACTTCTCCACTGTCGTTGTGATTTGAAAATCTATATAACGAAAAAGTGATGAAACGTAAAAACTATGAAACAAAAAAGCGATGAAACGTAAGTGATGAAATTAAAAACGATGTAACGAAAAAGTGATGTAGCGGAAAAGCGATGAAACAAAAAAACGATGAAACGAAAAAATGATGAAACTGAAAAACTGTGTAACGAAACAGCAATATAACGAAAAAGGGATGTAATGAAAAGGCGATGTACCGAAAAAGCGGTAAAACGAAAAAAGCGATGAAACGAGTAGGTTATGAAAAAAAAAATGGAAGTAATGAAAAGCCGATGAAACGAAAAAGGGATGTAAAGAAAAGGCGTTGAAAAGAAAAATCGATGGAACGCAAAAGCGGTAATACGAAAAAGCCATGAAACGAGAAAGTTATGAAATGAAAAAGCAATGAAACGACAAAGGCGATAACCAAATTCATACGATTAAACGCGGGATGGTAAATGATAATACAGTCTAACGTGGTAGCACGCTCTCCTGGTAAGAGGTATCTTTTAATTGGTAACAAATAAGCGCTTCACTGTAATCTCACCAGATGGTAAATGATAATGCAGTCTAACGTGGTAGCACGCTCTCCTGGTAAGAGGCATCTTTTAATTGGTAACAAATAAGCGCTTCACTGTAATCTCACCAGATGGTAAATGATAATGCAGTCTAACGTGGTAGCACGCTCTCCTGGTAAGAGGCATCTTTTAATTGGTAACAAATAAGCGCTTCACTGTAATCTCACCAGATGGTAAATGATAATGCAGTCTAACGTGGTAGCACGCT
>JACTOM010000282.1:3101267-3211366 GCA_015832385.1 Elymnias hypermnestra | reverse complement strand
CTTATGTATGGTAGTGAAAGTTGGGTATGGCAGAAGAATCACAAAAGTAAAATAAATGCGGTAGAGACGAGAGCGTTGAGATGTATGAGTAGAAAAACTGAGTGACAGAGTAAGAAATAGCATGATAAGATTATTTTGGGGTATAAAAGAAGACTTATTGACTAAAATTGAGAAAGGTATGCCTAGATGGTTTGGGCAAGTAGAGAGAATGAATGAAAGAAGACTGACAAAAAGGATTTATAAGTAAAGAGTGAATGCGAAAGTTGGAAGGGGAAGACCAAGGCGAACGTTCCTGGACCAAATCCCGAACATTTTAAATATGGGCCGGGTCAAAATTACTATAAACCGACGAACTTGTATGAAAGGTTTAATGAGGATGAAGAAAGCGAAGGAGATATGCAAGGATCGTGGCAAGTGGAAGGATGTTGTCTCTTTCTGGGGATGAGGCGTGATGCTATGTATGTATGTATGTATATATTTAATCTTTACTAGATTCTACTGTAGCATTGTTGTTGTAAAATTATAGTTGATTGAATACAATAAATTACCTTTACTATATATTCTCCCAAAAGCAGCACTCGCTTCTTCTGATGTCACGAATTTTGGTATACTAATATACTCTGTAATAATGGTCTTCTTCGTATCTGATAAAAACAAATGTATCCAATACATTGATATTGCTATAAGCAGTATTAAAAAAACATTTTTTCTGTAACTCCTTGAGTCATTTTTATCGTGGCATTCTGTCAGTATAAGCGGCTCCCTATCACGTCCTGTAAGATATATTTTCAATCAATTAATTATGGAACTGCCTCATTGGTTAACATGTTCGACTATAGACATGAGGTCCTGGGTTCGAGTCCCGGGTCGGGCCAATTCAAAATCGATATTGAGTTTTCTATTAAGATTTTCTCAATATTATCCCGAAGTTGGGAAGTTGGCGGTGTGCTCCACCCCCGTGCCTCGGAAAGCACGATAAGCCGTCGGGTCTGCGCCTGATCTCTCTCCAGTCATGTCGGATTTCCGTCACATCGGATTATGAGAGTGAAGGAATGTAGGGTCTATGCTCTAAAAACCTGCTCTCATATGAGTGAGGAGACCTTTGCCCAGCAGCTTCTGATAGGGTGGTAATATCTGATTCACGTGGATTCAATATTGAAATCAATATTTTTAATTTGGATTTTCCCATATTTCTACGGAATTCTATATTACGCGGGTGTCACCACTGGTCATAGCTAATACCTATATTTTGCCAAAAGTAATTTCCCCACTCGCATATACTTGTATATTAACCCAAATCCAAAAAGTTATAAACAATTCTGTTTTAAAGAAAAGATCGGATTTCTTAAATATATATCTAAAGTATAAATTATAAAACTCAATAACCGACAAATATGATTCTTTGCGACCCGGAAGGAATTTATCGAGACGTGTGTATCGATCCTGCGACCTTTTGATCGCTTGCCAACAACTCCAATCTCTTAAAATGATTTATAGTGTCTATACATATAAATAATATGTTAGTATAGTAAAGATGAGCTCAAAATTCCAGTCCAAATACATATATCCATGGTTTCTTTATTTAATTTTTGAACTAAAAACTTCTCCACTGTCGTTGTGATTTGAAAATCTATATAACGAAAAAGTGATGAAACGTAAAAACTATGTAACGAAAAAGTGATGTAGCGTAAAAGCGATGAAACAAAAAAGCGATGAAACGAAAAAATGATGAAACTGAAAAACTGTGTAACGAAACAGCAATATAACGAAAAAGGGATGTAATGAAAAGGCGATGTACCGAAAAAGCGGTAAAACGAAAAAAGTAGGTTATGAAATAAAAAATCGAAGTAATGAAAAGCCGATGAAATGAAAAAGGGATGTAAAGAAAAGGAGGTGAAAAGAAATCGATGGAACGCAAAAGCGGTAATACGAAAAAGCCATGAAACGAGGAAGTGATAAAATTAAAAAGCAATGAAACGACAAAGGCGATAACTAAATTCATACGATTAAACGCGGGATGGTAAATGATAATACAGTCTAACGTGGTAGCACGCTCTCTTGGTAAGAGGTATCTTTTAATTGGTAACAAAAAAGTGCTTCACTGTAATCTCACCAGATGGTAAATGATAATGCAGTCTAAGGTGGTAGCGTGCTAACCTGGTAAAAAGGTTGTCTTAATTGGCAATAGATTAGCGCTTGGCTTTTATCTCACATGATGGTAAATGACAACACAGTCAAAGGTAGCGCGCTAAAAAATTTTACTCTACCACGTGTGGATTGCATCTAAGCATTTTTTGGTTCTCTTTGCTTGATTTTTTTTTTAATTGCATGAGACTGAAGAGTAATAATGACATAATCTTTATATATATAATTCTTATGTAACTGAAGTCATTCTGAACGGCTTTACCGATTTTGTCTTCAAATGGATTCGAGAATGGTGTAAATTGACAATACGATCAGATTTTGAAATTGAAAGAACGAAATTACCCATATCTCTACGGGATCATGAGATACGCGGGTAATACCACCTGAAACATCTAGTATAAATATAAAACAAGCTAGATGTAATATATATGTAGCGTACATAGTCTCGACAGTGTCATTACTTAAAGCTCCCACTTAAAACCAGGGCTGTAGTTAACTTCAGCATTACGCTGCGTTTTGGAAACCTGATTTGATCACATTAAGTTTTAAGTTGACTGCCTCATTGGTCTAGTAGTTAGCATGTTCGACGACAGACATGAGGTCCTGGGTTCGAGTCCCGGTTCGGGCCAATTAAAAATGCATAATGAGTTTTTTATTAAGATTATCTCAATATTGACCCGAAGTTGGGAAGTTGGCGGTGTGATCCACCCCCGTGCCTCGGAGAGCATGTTAACGTCCCACTGCTGGGCACAGGCCTCCACATTCGTAGGAGAGAGGGTTTTTAGAGCCACCCACCACACTGCTCTACTGCGGATTGGCAGGCATAGTACACCAAGTGCACTCTCTATTCCTTCACTTTCATAGTCCGATGTGACGGGAATCCGACACGACCGGAAAGAAAATCTTAATAGAAAATTCAATATTGATTTTTGAATTGGCCCGATCCGGGACTCGAACCCAGGACCTCACGTCTGTAGTCAAACATGTTAACCACTAGACCAATGAGGCAGTGTATGTACATATATCATACTAATAGAATGTCCGACATTAGCAATTTTAAAAATACTCTACTGGTATTGAAAAATTTTAGATTTCTAGGAGGTAAAGAAAGAATTATTTCAATCGCTCCAGTAATTTTTAGCTCGATAAAACTAAAAACACTATAGGTATATCTTTTTTTTTTATTGCTGACAGATTAGCGCTTGACTGTGATCTCACCTGATGGGAAGTGATGATACAGTCTAAGATGGAAGCGCGCTAATCTGGTAAGAGGTGATATACCCCCTACGGTTTCTACACAGCATCGTACCGGAACACAAATGTCTTTGTTTGGCGGTACGTTTTTGTTGGCAGGGTGGTAATTAGCCACGGCCGAACCTCCTACCAGTCCAGACTCAGACAAATTAGAAAATACAATTTCGTTAAATTCGTCCTACCGGGAATCGAACCCGGGACCTCCGCTAGCAAAACGAATACTCGCACCACTGCGCCAGCGAGGCCGTCGATCGGTGGGTGTCATTGCTATCCTTGGAATATGAGCTAACTCACCAGTCACAGGCCCAGTTATAAGGGTCACTGCAATTTTCTTCAGACATTTTTCAATTCGTTATATCTTTGGAATGCAACGTCCGATTTTAATAATTTAAAAAGCATTTTACAGGTATTGAAACGGTATTTAATAAAGTAGGATAAATAATATAGACATATATAGGATAAGGATTAATACAGAGGTATGAATGATATGGTTTGATTATTTTCGCCACTTTTATTAACTTTTCAAATTTAAAAAAAGTAGTTATAATGGCATAAGTACACTAGTTGGACATATGGCATCATGGACTTCATTGTTCCCACCTTGGGTTACATTAATGCATTTTTATTAGGGAACCCTATTTTATGAGAAAGTAATATAGCCTATGTCGCTCAGTGATAATGCAGCTTTCTAATGGTGAAAAAATGTAGAAATCGGTTCAGTACTTTTTGTGTGAAATCCTTACAAATAAACATACATACATGCCATACTTACATACAAAAACACTAACGTTTCCTCTTAATAATATTAGTTTAGATGACAAAGACTTTTAAACCATAAAATCTCGTTTCAGTTTATAATTAACTAAACATTTACTAATCTATTATGAATATTTAATCTGCAATTACAATGTGATCAGTATAATCTACACGTAAATGTTAAATTTATTTAATTCGTGTGTTAATTTAATAATTCGTCTATTTAATCCGTTGGTTCTAACCGCAAACTGTTTGAAAACTAATACACAATATCAGTAACACAATATTGGTAATTAATTGCTGAATTAATTACACATGGCGTTGGTGGTATAATGAAATATATCTAAAATCCATTTATTTTATAGAATGATGAGATATTTTAACCTAAACAACACGATGAGTTTGTAAATCGTTTTTATGCGATTCTGAATACTTTGAAGGTCGTGCTTGTAAATGAAAATTCGTTTATTCTACTTTCATTAGTTTTTACAGTATTATTTCCATGGTCCTTCTACCAAGCATGAAAGCTCTTGGCAGAAGGGCCCGCTCCTCCTACATATATGTATAAAAGAGATATCCAGGTATCTATTAACTCATCACGATATCTCTGGAACCTTAAGGCGTAGACTTGAAATTTGATAGGAATATTCCTTTGGCCAAGCAGAGGTCAGCTAAGAACGGATTGTACAAAATTCCACCCACAAAGGGGGTTGCGGGGGTGTTAACTTGTAATTCACTATATCTCTGGAACCATAAATTGTAGAGACTTAAAATTTGATAGGAAAATTCCATTGGCCATATAGGTCAGCTAAGAACGGATTTTGCGAATTACCACCCACAAGGGGAGTTGCCGGGATGTTAATTTAAAAATATCAAACTTTCTCATAAAAAAATAATTCAAACTTCTCTTATGGTGTGTAAAACTTGGTTAGAATTTTTTTTAACATAATGAAAACTATCAAAAGTAAATTTTAGGAAATTCCCCCTTAAAGGACAAGGCGGAAGCGTAAAAAATTCCATACATAGCAAATAAGCTCATTGAAGTATTTATAAGTATGTTTCTTATTTGTAAAACAATTTGCCTAAATTAATGAAAATGCTACACAAAAAACACTCCACGCAGACGCGGGTTTAGCTAGTATATATATAAAAGGTATCCAATGACCCAACACGATATCTCCGGAACCATAAGGCGAAGAGAGGAAGAGAAATTTGGTAGGAATCTTCCTTTTGCAGTGGAGAGCTCAGCTAAAAACAGATTTTACGCAATTCCACCCGGAAGGGGGGTTGCGGGGTTGTTATACGTATGTTTCTTGTTTGTTAAACAATTTACCTAAATTAATGAAAATGCTTCCAAAAAAACATTCCACGCAGACGAAGTCGCGAGTTCAGCTAATATTAAATATTCTGCTAATATAATTATAAATATATGCTTAACGTGTTCCAGACTGATTGCCTGCAAAAACTTGCCTATTTGGTTTCATTACATATTATTTTCGCTTCGTTAGATAGATTCGAGGATCGATTCTTGGCACGGCAAACTTGGTATTTTTAAGAGGCTTTAGTGATTAACAGTAACCACCCTACTACCAATTTAGCACGTCACCATCTTAGACTACTGGGCATTACAGACTAACTGCCTCATTGGTCTAGTGGTTAGCATGTTCGACTACAGACATGAGTTCCTGGGTTCGAGTCCCGGGTCGGGCCAATTCAAATATCAATATTGAGTTTTCTATTAATATTTTCTCAATATTTGCCCGAAGTTGGGAAGTTGGCGGTGTGATCCACCCCCGTGCCTCGGAGAGCACGTTAAGCCCTCGGTCCTGCGCCCGATCTCTCTCCGGTTGTGTCGGATTACCGTCACATCGGACTATGAGAGTGAAGGAATAGAGAGTGCACTTGTGTACTATGCCTGCCAATCCGCAGTGGAGCAGCGTGGTGGGTTTATGCTCTTAAAACCCTCTCTCATATGAGTGAGGAGGCCTGTGCCCAGCAGTGGGACGTTAATGGGCTGCTACTTACTTACATCTTAGACTATCTCACGTTGAGGTCACAAATCTCCTTGACCTTATTTCAGGGAAGTGCCATAATTCTCGGAGTATTAATTGAGTTAAAAGACAAGATCCTAAGGCCATAAAATAAAGTAATATAATAAAAATATAACAAAACCAATCTCACTTGCAGATCCGCGTTTCGTCCGCAGTATCTTTATTATTTTCCTTACGGGTACAAAATACGTCATCTTATGATACCAACGAATATTATTCAAAAACAACTAGCTACTGCTTTCTCTGTGATAATACTGAACAAAAATGCATACGAATTTGTACACATTTTCAACTAATAACAAAGGATGTTTCATTTTCACATACTTTATTTATAAATAAATATTGGTAATTCCCAATTGTTTTATAAACTTGTGATTCTGAAAGTCTGAGATTGAATTCATGATATCAGTTGAAGAAATTTTCATAATTATACCTAAAAACAAGAATCCCTAAACTATTCCAAACCAATTTATATGCTCTAAAAAGTAAAAAAATAATTACATATTCTGTTTAAGAGTTTCTCCTAACTAAAATGATTTAAACATACTGGACTACTTAAAAGTCTCACAAATTATTACGATAATATAATGTAGTTACAATTATTGTTATATTTGGAGTCTGCGTTAGCCAAGGTATGATGATCAATGACAATGACTTGACCATACCGAAGTTACGATAAGGGAATCAAATATCTGGATAGCCTATAAAAGATTCTGCCGAGTGTCATTACTTTTCAACTAAGAATTGAAGAGTTCTGTTACTTTGTCATGGATCCCATGATCAAAACCTTACCAAATTATTATCAAACAACCCTTGAAGTATATGGTTTTTAATAAAAAACGAATCATCGAAATCGGTTGGCGTGATCCTGAGTTATTCGTCCATTTGTCGCGCACATGCTTAATGCAAATTTAACACTTATCCCTTTTTTCATGGATGCCATCATCAGAACTGGACCAAAACTAATGAGCAACACCTTTCACATAAAAAAAAGAATAATCAAAAACGGTTCACTCAGTCGATAGTTATAAGGTAACAAACATAAAAATGAAAAGACGAATTGATAACCTCCTCCTTTTTTGAAGTTGGTTAAAAATAGTCTTTATTTTCATTTATTAACAACGGTAAAAATGAAGCTATCGTACCAAAATATGTCTTTGTCATTAGTTTATAATGAAATTCATTTAATTTTTTAATTTTTCAGAAGAGTAAGCAGACCCAAAACTCGCTTTTTTATATGCTCTTCAAACTCAAAACAATCTTCTACTTATATGAATATATTTTAGTGGTATAGTGTGTTGTTTTGTACTTAATTTAGTTTACTTCTTGTACATAACATTCTTTGAACAAATAAAATGATTCCACTAAAAAGAATGCGGCAATAAACTCATTGGTAGCTCTTTTAAACAGGGTGTTTTTTTTTATTTTTATACTTTAAGATATAAAGCTTCTATGTGAAACTAAAACTTGAGATATATATTTAACAGTTTTCAACATAATACTAGCTGACCCGCACAATTAAGAATAAACATACCCGCCAGCCACTGTTCCTCCGCATTTTAATCGTTGATATCTTCTTAGATATCCAATTTAATAAATGGCGGTTTTGATATTGGGCATATTTCATTATAATATGTAAAAGATACAAATGATTACGGTGGGCTATCCTTTTAAGATAAATATATACAAAACTTTTTAAATCTATTTAAGATATACAATTCCTTAATTCCACATAACAAATCATTGAATTTTTCAGCGATTTTGTACTATAACATTTATGTATTATTCATATAAATCTTCCTTTTGAATCACTCTGTCTATCGCTAAAAACTGCATAAAAATCCATGGAATAGTTTAAAAGATCTATGCGAAGAAACAAACAACGGTAAAGATTAGGAATTACATATCTATATCCAAAAAAGTACACCACTATTAAGCCAGTTTAAATGTTCGATCATTGAATTTATACAAACAAATAACATTATAGTAAACATCCTTTCTACTTTCCACTCTAAAAATACGCTCACGTAATTAATTTCAGTTCCAGTTAGGTATTTTAAATGTTACTACAAATGAAAAGCAAAAATAAATGCCAACAAAAGGCAATATTAACATTCCAGTGCAGCGTTATTTTTGATTGTACAAAAAATATACTAACAAATCATCGCAATGAATTAAAAATAAAAGTATTTTACTCGATTTTGTTATCAACGTTGATTGGAATGTCTATCGTCATTCAATTACAGTACAACACGTTTACAGGTTTTTTGAATTTGAATGAAATCATGCAAACATACTTGAATACAGGGGAATTCAATAGTAAGTTTTCGACAGTTTTGATAAATTAACTAGTAAAAAATCATATAGTTTCGGCAACTAAACTCAAATGAGCCAAGGTACTACTAAGTACTTCATTCGGTTATATATAAGTTACAGACGTTTCAAATAAACACCTTGAAACTATAGCCGACTCTCCAATTGCAGTCTATGTTACGATAATTCATAAAAAAAATCTCTCCAAGTTTATGTACCGCAAGGTCGTAGCATTATATCTACTAAAGACAAAGATTTCACTGTTACTGCAGTGTCCAATAGCTTTTTAAAATTACCTAAATATATTAACAAGGAACATTAATTTTACAGGCAACCTTTCAGGATTTGTCACAACGTATGGCTGGTTCAAACTAAACAGACATAATTTAACAAATTTAGGTAAGATAACTAGTTTTTTTTTATTTTAACAAGTTGATCGTAATGACATAGAGATTGTAAGTGTTTATATTAAAATTATATAAAGGCAACAGTAATGACACAAGGAAGGAGAAGCGCAAATCTAAGCCTCCTACCTCCCAACCTCCTGCGCCGAAGTAAAGGAGCGCCCACAGCGTTCTCCCTGAGCCTTTCGTGTGCCTCCTTCAGCGAAATATCACTTTCACAGAAGAAGGCCACTGCCCTCCACTCCCTATCACCGGTGAACATTGCGCCTACTATGCCCTCCAGCGAAAGGTTTCCAACAACCATGACCGGTCAGCACCTGCACCAGCCTGTAAGTGAGAGACCCGTGCCGCCTAGATATGCAATTGTCCAGATGGGGACGGATCGCTCCCACCGTGATCAGACCCGCTGTAGAAGATCCGTAATTCTCATGCCACCTTTGGATCAGTGCTCTGTCTGCTGAGGCCCTGATCCTCTAGACCTCGTTGGCATCAGATGACACCCTTCCTGTCCTTGTAGCCACCCTGCACTGATAGGCAGCTACTAGAACCTCCGCTCGCAGCTCCCACGGAGGGACACCAGCCAAACAGTAACGTCACTTGCCAAATGAAGAATCTATAAATTATTGTTTAATTAAAAAAAAATCATTCTTAATACTAATTTTTCAGGTAAAGATGAAGAACCCACTTATTCACAATCCACACCCTTCTGTCACCTAAAACTATCAAATCTTGGTTTGTATTTTTTTCTATAAATAATGTCTCGTTACCATTCACCTGATGTTAACCTAAAGAGGCAATTTACTTCTAATGGTTTCACACACACAATTCTCTTGCTAGGCGGTACGTCTTTGCTGGTATGGTGGTAACTAGCGACCTAAGCCTCAGACCAGTCCAGACTCAGACAAATTAGAAAATGCAATTTCCTAAATTCGTCTCACCGGAATTAACTCTGTTAGCAAAGCGATGAAACTGCTAAAATGGTGTATTTCGCTTATTTTCATAGCATTGTCTTATGATACTGTCATGGGTTAAGCGGATTTATGGTTCTCGTGCTTCGCTAAGAGATAAAATCAATGAAACATCAATTCTCACAGTACCGTCGCAATATATATTGAATAATCTATATCTATATAAATAAAAGATATCCAGGTATCTATTGACTCATCACGATATCTCTGGAACTATAAGGCTTAGACTTGAAATTTGGTAGGAATCTCCCTTTTGCAGAATAGAGGTCAGCTAAGAACGGATTTTGCGAAATTCCACCCGCGAGGGGGGTTGCGGGGGTGTTTAATTAAAAAAATCTAATTTTCACATTTTATGGTATAAAGGATTATACGCTCTTTGCAATACACAGCAAATAGTTCATTGAAGTATTTATACGTAAGTTTCTTATTTATAAAACAATTTGCCTACATTAACAAAAATGCTACCCAAAAAACATTTCATGTTTCCACTTGTAATTCCATATTTTAGAAGGAAGAAGATTCAGATATCATTTGTCGGGTTGAAAAAGATACCGCAATCAGTTTTAGACTTGCCTCCACATAGTTTTAAGAAATATGTCAAAAACATGCTTTTACAAAAGGCATATTATAATGTTGAAGAACATTTCAGCAATAAAAATGTTTACACTTGATTCCAGTTGCACGCAGAAGCAACATATTATTCATTGTAATATACACAACTAGCTCTAAAAGAGTAACTCTTCTCAGCGGATTCAATTTTCCGAACCGGTGGTAGATTTGTTGCCAACGAACAGACTACTGACAATTCAAAAGTGCTTTTTAAACTACATGACGTTATATAGAGAAACTTATTTCTAAACGGCAAACCAAAATAGTGAAAAACGAGCTATATACATACGAAAGCGTAGTTAAATTTTATATATAAACTGCCTTATTGTACCTATCCTAGGTCCAATATCAGTTAACAAAACGGAATTGAAAATGGAGTGGGTTGAACAACAGATCCCTGAAATACAGTCGGGTGGGTTTTACGCACCGAATGATTGCCAGCCTCGGCACAGAGTAGCTATTTTAGTGCCTTTCAGGTAAACACGACGTTTCATATTATACAGGATGAGGTAAAAGTCCCATACCATTTTGATTGCTTATAACTTTGTTCAAAGAAAATAATAATAATAACTTTATTTATTTGGGCATTAAAAAAAAGGTACATAATTAAAATACCTTGGACCCCTAAACTAGGTAAGCCCGTGACTTAGGGGTCAGTGGCTTCTCAATTTTATAATATATTATACGCCTAACCTACTTAAATAATAGAAAATCAAAACTTAATTTAAAACTAATCCGTTATATTTCAGTATAAATGATTGTGTGTGTGTGTGTGTGTGTGTGTTTGTGTGTGTGTGTGTGGGTGGGTGGGTGTGTGTGTGGGTGTGTGTGTGAGTGTGTGTGAGTGTGTGTATGTATATGTAGATTGTAGGTTTGTAAAAGATAAGTAGGTTTGGATTTCATCAAAAGTTTATATGGTCTTTACATTTTTTTTCGCTATAATTGAAAAATCATATCGGCTAAATAGTGATAGAACGTTGTGGTATAAAAGAAGATGTAGCGAAAGTGAATCTAAAGTTGAAAAAGGTATGCTTAAAAGGTTTGGGCACGCAGAGAGAATGAATGAAATGAGACTGACAAGAAAGAGTATTTATGAGTCAAGAAAAATTTAAAGAAACATCTATTCTCACAGCACCGTCGCTACATATATTGAATAATATCTTATAATGATAATCAATCCATATTGAGTTTTCTATTAAGATTTTCTCAATATTTGCCCGAAGTTGGAAGTTGGCGGTGTGATCCACCTGTCGGTCCTGCGTCTGTTCTCTCTCCGATCGTGTCGGATTCCCATCACATCTGATTATGAGAGTTCACTTGTGTACTATGCCTGCCAATGGAGCAGCGGGGTGGGTCTATGCTCTAAAAACCCTCTCTCCTATGAGTAAGGAGGCCTGTGCCCAGCAGTGGGACGTTAATGGGCTCTTACAATATGATAGGTAATGCTCTGTGACATCGAGTTTAAATTTATTTAGGGATTATATTATAATCTTTCATTCCCATTTCAGAGATCGAGAAATAAATCTTATTATTTTCCTAAACCACATGCATCGGTTTTTAATGAAGCAACTGTTGTTGTATAGAATATTTGTAGTTGAACAATTTGGTAAGTTTTTTCCTATACTTACATTACAAACAAGTAATATAAATAAAATTAAGTCCATACCTACAAAGTACACATGTCAGAAGTGAAAGTTTTTTCCAAACTTATTTTTAAGTCTTGTTTATATTTATACAAATTTAAAACTTTAGATTTCCGAGACTTAGAGAGAGAAAAAAGTAGATATGTTAGGAATTTAATTGTCATTAAAATATTAAAGGTGTCGCAATTAATATACAAATAATTTATTTAAATTTAAAATGACGAATGGTAAATTATAATGCCACGTGTTTTTGTCAATATTCAAACTACCTAACCTTCAAACGAATAGCATAAAAAAACGCTGCACATCTTCGTGACGCTAATCAGGCGATTCATCCGTAAAAATTTTACCCTCATGCGCCTAAAGAAGTTTCACTGAATTTTTCAATGTTTAATAAAAACATTGGAAAATTTTGCAATATATATACAGAAAGAGTGTGAGCTAATAGTAAAAATTTAATAAGCAAGATAACACTGCCCCGGCTTTGTTATTGTCCATAACTTTTTTTAAAATTATTTCTGACGGGTTAGTACTTGAATGATATCTCACCTGAAGGTAACTGATGATACAATCTAAAATGGAAACGCTTTAATCTGGGAAGATAGAATTTACCTCTGATAGTTTCTACACAGCATCGTGCCGGAACACAAATCTCTTTGCTTGGTGGTATGACTTTGCTGATAAAGTGGTAACTAGCCACGGTCGAAGCCTACTCAGTACTCAGACAGATTAGAAAATGCAATTCTCTAAATTCGTCATACCGGAGATTGAACCCGGGAACTCTTTTTTTTACGCTGGGAAATGCTTTTACGCACTTACCAAAATGGGCCAGGTGTATGGGACTCAGCGAGAGAGGAGACCTCGCAACTCCCACTAAAGCCCAGCGGAACCCTGTTCATCCGTAAGTGTCCGACATCAGAGGTTCAGCATGCGCATTCTTCCCTGGTGCCCCAGATGAGACTGAGGATTCATGGAGGCGGGAGCAGGTGCGCAAAGAAGCGCCGCCTAGTATCCCGCCTCTTTCGGCAGTGAGAAGGCCTCGCCTCGCAGACGCAGTGGTGCGNGCACTTACACCGACCAGAATGGGTCAGGTGTGTGGGACTCAGCGTGCGAGGAGACCTCGCAACTCCCGCTAAAGCCCAGCGGAACCCTGTTCATCCGTAAGTGTCCGACATCAGAGGTTCAGCATGCGCATTCTTCCCTGGTGCCCCAGATGAGACTGAGGATTCATGGAGGCGGGAGCAGGTGCGCAAAGAAGCGCGGCCTGGTATCCCGCCTCTTTCGGCAATGAGAAGGAGCATCTACTGCATTTTCCCTATCTCGCTAGTGGGCCTCCCTTAAAAAGTGAGAATTCCCCGCCGATCAGCGGCACCGCTTGGTGGCCCCAGTTTGCGCATTTTGCCACAATGTGATGTGCCGAGTCGATAGCTGCACCAAACTTGTGGCAAGCAGGCAACTCCTCTCAGTCAATTTGGTACAAGAACTTTCCAAAACAGTTATGCCCGGTAAAACCTGCACCAGTCTGTAGAAAAGCGTCTCGTGCCCCCTGGAAAGCCATTACTCCAGGTGAACACCGATCGCCTCCACAGTGGCCACGCCCGCTACTGCGGACCTGAGGTCCTCCTTGCACTATTGGATCAGAGCCTGGTTGTCTTGGACCCTCCGGACTTGGATCCTCCGGACCTCATCGACGTCAATTGGGAGACCTTGAGCTCTCGCAGCTACCCTGAAACCCCGGGAACACTGCGATATTAATACCTTTGCGCTGGCGAGACTACATTTCAAAGTTAAATAATAATGTAAAACTGCATTTTTAAGTAATCAAATGAATATACAAAGTATTAGGAGACCTTTGATGATGGGACGGTAAAAATCTCGACCATTATTTAAAAAAATCTTATTTTTTTAAACGTTTCATTTGTATTATTTACTTTCCATCATATTAGTACATACAAAAAAAATACCTTACTAAAAAAATACAATACAGCTGACGCTCGGGTCAACGACCGCATGCGGCCATTGCCGGTGTGCGTGTAAAAAAAACAATTTTTTAAATCAGGATCGACTTTTTTCCGTCCTATCATCAAAGGTGTCATTAGTACTATTGTCGGACTTCGTTTTCGAGAGCTGTCTTCTAACACCTTGTACTGTTTGTTATTTAAATCAATTTAGGCCAAAGTAAATTCAATAAAGGATCCCTATACAACGTAGCTTACATCATCAGCCAACGCTTTGGTCACTGGCATTGCCTAATTTTCCACGACGTTGACCTCCTGCCCCTGAATGGAAAGATTTTGTATACTTGTCCTAGACAACCTACACATATGTCGCCATCAGTTGAAAATCTTGGGTATCGGTAAGTCTTAAAAGTTTGATAGCATTACTATCTCAATCTCCCTCTTCATAATAATTGGAGTAAAACTGCTTTGAGGGCAAAATTTTGAAGGATGAAACGCGTGATAAGCGTCACGAAGATGTGCAGCATTATTATTAATATTTACAAATAACATATGGCATTTTAATTTGCCATTCATCATTAATTTCATAAAATATAAAATAAAAATATTTCATAGTCTCTTTTCTAAATTTTAAATTCAAAATTTAATTAATAATTTCTAATATTGACAAAAAACACGTTGCATTTTTATTTAAAATTCGTGATTTATATCAATATATTAATTGTATTAATTTTCGACTATTAATACTTTAATGACAATTAAATTCCTAACATATTATCCTTTTCCCCTCCCACGATGTCTCGCAAATTTAAATTTTAACATTTGTATAAATATAAATAAGACTCAAAAATTAGTTTGCCAAAGAAGTTTCACTTCTAACATGTGTACTTTGTACGCACGCACATTTAATTTGATGTATCGTATAGTTCTGATTACTTAAGTTTTTGGTTAGTTGGTTAAAATGCCATATGTTATTTGTAAATATTAAGACTACCCAACCTTCAAACGAATTAACATAAAAATGCTGCACATCTTCGTGACGATAATCTTGCGGTACATCCTTTCACTCTCCTGCTAAAGCTGGAGCCAAGGGTGCGTAACAAATATAAAAAAAACAGTAAAAAATCATTTCCAGGTTACCATACAATGAACTTTTTGGTGGAGTTACTACACTTACGCCAAAACAATTTGAAAGTGTCAATGGTTATTCAAATAATTACTGGAACTGGGGCGCTGAGGATGATGATATGTTTATAAGGTGAGTTTTACATATTTGACTGCCTCGTTAATTTTTTCGATTGTAGATTATTAAGTCTTGGATCCAAGGCCAGAATCGTATGAATTAGATCGATTGCTTTAGATTTTCCTTATAATAATTTTAACTGCCTGGAGTCGGGAAGTTACAAGTGTTACGTCTACGTGATTAATTCCATCGTATTCAATTTCTTTCGTAATCAGACAGTAATGATAGAGATCGAATAATATTTTTTTTTCCTCTACGCCTTATGATAATCCAATTTATGAACAAGCTATATAACTTCAAATTGCCCATATACCATAGGAGGTAAGGGTTTTCTTAGCATCTATAATTATTGCATGATGGCAGAACAAACTTTAGACAGACTGTATCACCTTCAAATGAGATCATAGTCTAGCATAAAACCTGTACACAATAAAAAAAAAACTGTTCAGTGTCTTTGTTTCAGATTGCAAGCTCGACGATATTCCATTTTAAGGTACAGTAAATCAATAGGAAGATATGCAAGTCTTCCTCATGATCATAAGGGAAGATACAGCTGTGCCAAGCAAGTGTCTTTTGCGTATGAGTTCAACATACGTTCAACATTTGTCTAGCGCTTATTTATTAAAGGAAGTAACAATAATCTTGTTTGTTATATAAATATTTATTTCAGTTCGTATAAACTTGGATCGGCTAAAAAGCGATATAGGAGAGAAGGTTTAAGCTCGCTAAAATTTGTAGTGATAAAAATTATAAAGAAGAAACTCTACACACATATTTTGGCAAATATTAATCTGAAGCAATGATCTAAACAATAGGTAAGACTTGTAAAAAAAATTACTATGTCCCTATATTTCTTACCACTTCTGCTAAATTCAACGCTACAAACTTTTTAGATTTGTGTAGAATTTTACAAATATTAGGATCAGTTACAAATTGGCATATGTATATATCATTGTTATCCGTATTAACTTCGAGCCTTTTCAAGCTTTCCTGGACTTGTTCAACGTATGGAATAACCCTTTCTTCGGGTAATAAGCGAAAATACCAAGGCAAACAAATATTTAAAATATTCCATATAACAGTTTGGCTAACGGAATAAAATAAATTAGGGTCCTCTTGTGGTTCAACTTTAGGTTCTTCTTCCGGTTCAACTTTTTCTGGTGATTTCTCACCAGCTATTTCTGCTTCTTCTTCACATGGTCGACAGATGAAAGTAGTTTTTACATCAATAGCGGATTCTGCAGTTTTACTCCGACTAGTAAGACTTTTTTGCACTTTAGGTAACCGAGCACTGAGAGTACTGTCATTTTTCTTAGCTTTGGTACCTCCTTTAGTCTTCTTCCCTTTCTTGTCTGCATCAGGTGGGGGTTCAGTGTATTCTAACTCTATAATTGTTGTTCCTTCACATGTATTGATAACGTTTGTAATTAATTTGTCTATGAATTGACCCGTGCACTTAAGGGCACACGCTAAGCATTCATCTCTATATTTTTTTTCTCTTATTAATTTACATACTACTTCCTCGCACTCCGATAAAGAAAAACATATTTTTTTACCAACAGCCATTGCTAATGCTGTAGCGAAACCTTCAATTGGGTCAGTACTTTTACAAAATGCTAATAGAAATGCAGAATAATTTAATTTATCTTCAGCGGTTTCAAATAATTCAAACAGAAAATGCTTTATTAAATTTTTTCTTAATTCGGCATGTCTATCTTCTGGATCAAAATCGTCTTCAAACCACAAAGTTTCCTTCATGAATTCCTCTCTTGTAATAAGTTCAGTGGAATCAATATCAACACAACGGAAATTCTTCCGTAACAATAACAATTCTTCTACAGTTGGAAATCTAATATTGAGGCAATATATAAGAAAATCTCTCCAGTCAATATAGGCGGTATCGCCGAATAATAAAAATACCAATTTAGAAACTTGGTCTGGATCGACTTGTTTCCAACTTTCAGGAAACATGGGACCATCACAAGATTCTTTTCCAAAATATAAGAAATCCTGTAAAAGAAAAATAAATGCTTGTTGTAAAGCAATACCAGTAGGAGCTACAATTTTGAACTGTGTGCGTAATCGAGCTAACTGTCCAACTTTAAATTCTACATCAATCACTATTTCTTTAACCGTTATTTCTTCACTTTCTTGATCTAATAAAGAAAATTGTAAGAGATTTGGATCTATAATAAACATATCCTGTTCGAGTATTAGGCTCTCTGGAATTCTTTTACCATCCTCGACAGCCATTTGTAAATATTTACACAGTCGATCTACAGATTTAATCTCGTTCAAATAGTAATTATTTATGTCATTTTGAATATCCATAAATGCTTTATATATATTATCGTTAAATAGCTTCATATCTCGGTAACATTTGTACTGTAGAGCAAGCAGACGTAAATTTGCTCTAAACATTTCGCCATTTATTCCCATCGTCCATTCTTCTATACATTTTAGCGCGTTCATTTTAAAGATCTCTTCGGCGCTAATTGATTCTTCTGAAGTGTTGTCTTCCTTCTTCTTTGTTTGTGGAACAATTTTAGCAATCTCACTATATTCACGACTTATTAAAGATCTATAAGAATCATTCGTATCTTTAATTATTTTAAGAGCCAATTTCACATTGTTTTCTACAATCATATTGAAAGGATTGTTACTATAATCTATTTCTATATTCCTCAATTGTAAATCTTGAAAGGCATTCCTCAACTGTCGAAATACCTTGTCTTCGCCTCCTTTTTTACTTCCAGAGGTTTCATCAGATTCTTTGAATATTTTAGTTAATTCCTTAGAAGACAGTCTATCGTTAGGAGGAGAACGTTTAATCATTGCGAAATAAAAATCATGAAGAGATTGATATGTTAACATTGACCTGAAAGATAAGGTTTAATTTAAGAGAGGAATAGAACTTCACTAAATTTTATACAAATCCATACTCACCGATTCAATTCCGTTTGCATGCAAGAAATGTATGTGTTAACTAAAGTAGTTAATTCTTCCATTGTCCAATTTTCACAAATTAGTGAATATCTCTGTTTTTCAGCATGCAACTTCCTCTCGTCACATATTTTATACAGTTTACTTTGTAATTCTTTAATTCTACAATGCCATTCATTTTTGGTCAAATGAATATCCCGCCAGTCATTCTCAAAATTGTTATATTCTTGTTGAAATTGACTTACTAAATCCTGTTTAAGAGAAGGAAGTGTAATTATCTGTTCCATTTTGTCTTTTATAAACCTTGTATATGGAATAATGCAATTCATTTGTAAGCGTTTACCAAAAAATAATTGTTGCATGTCATGCACATAAGTTTTTTCTATTTCTTCCCAACAAGTGGCTAAGGCTACTCCTATGATTTCTGGTATAGGTATTTCACCATAATCCCAATCTTCTTCACCCGCTAAAAGATTAATTTCTTCCACGCTAACGACTGTTCTAGAAGACTTACTTGCAATTTCTTCTTCCTCAATTTTTTCTAAAATAGTTGCTTCGTCATTTTGAATTTCTTCTGTTGAATCAGGTGCTTTTACAACTTCCAACTCATTAATAAAAGATAAAGATTTGCTCAGTTTCGAGCTTCGACGTAATTTTTCTTTAGATTTTTCATTTGAAACTTCAGGTTTGACAATTTTTGATTTTGTTCGCTTATCGTCAGAGCTTGGAAAATCAAGAGAACTCAACACCATATCACCGAACAATCTTTCGTTTGACTTTACATGCATTGCAAAATCTCCCATTATATATTTACAAATTAAAGCCAGTTGATCTTTTTCTATTACTTCATAATACATACTGTAATTTATACCTAAGGCAGCATAGAATCTATCAATCATTTCCGAATTTTCTTCTGTTAAATACCAAATAACGAACTCTTGTAAAATATCCTCACTTCCTTTTAATTTAAGATAACAGTTAAAATAACTTGTAAATGGTACTTCAACTCTTTTTTTGTGTGGATCATGGACTAGTTTCGAAGTTCTTACTTCCTTATAAGGATCTTTTTCCTTTTTTCTATGTTTAATAATACTTTCCTCTAAGTAAATATCATCACGATCGTCCAGATCTTCTTCGTCTGGAGGAGCTCGTCCAGACAATGTTTCCTCTAAAATTTGTGCTTCCCGATAACTGTTAGGATAGTTTATAATTACAAATCCATTAATATTGTCTTGATCTTTTATGTACTCAACTATCATAGCACATAATAAATGATCCGTGAGGGAGTCCCCAAAATTAAGCGATTCGTATGCGTATCGACCAAGCTCTGCTGGATTAGATAAAGATATCTCTTCTTCAGGAATAGTTTTTGGTGTTTGAGTTTGCTTAGTATTAGCAAGTTGGGGACCTGATAACGGGGTAACAGCTGGCTCACTACCTTTACTCAAGACTTCATCTTCCGCTTTCATTAATTTAATTAGCTCCCTTTCATCTTCCTCCTGAGCTGCAGCAATGAACTTATCATAGGACAACTCAATGTCTGTACAACCTATCATTTCAGTTTTAAATCTCCTCAGGCAAAAATTGATGGCAGATTCTAATCGCACAACATGAATTTTTTTTTCATTAAGCAAAATTTGCATAGCAATTGTAATTGATCTATCGGGTAGGCCACAAAGAATAGCTTTAGCTGAAAATGCTGGTAAATCAGCTGGTGGTCTTTGTGGGGGATATGGATATTTAATTTCAAGAAGGGTGTAAACTACATGCCCTAGTATTCTAGTTCCTAAATATTCATACTTCCTTTCTTCTGATTCCGGATCATAATTTGGAATCAATAAATCCAAAGTCCAAGGATATGCATAATTATGATATTCCTTAAATTCGCTGTCATTCAAAGCTTCTTGTCTATCCAGTTCAAGCCTTATAATTTCTTCTTCATTAACAGCAGGCTCTTCCTCTATTCCAACGTCTCTTAAGATGTCTTCCATAGGTTGGTAAATATCAAATATTGGCTGCTGTTTATAATATAGCGTTTTCCATTCATGTATAAAGTGATCTGGTATTTCATCATTTAATAACCTTTTAAAATAAGCATATTTTGTGGCAAAATCTATAATAGATAATATAGTATCATAACATATTTCATAATAGTGTTGTCGCTTTCTTTTCATTTTTTCAGCATATAACTTTTTATGTAACATATTCTGTCTCTGTTTTTCAAAATCAATCTCAACTAATCCTAAGTTAATTTCTTCTTTTACATTGTCAAGATACTGAGTAAATTGCTGGGTTCTTTGTTCAGCAAATTCAATTTCGCCTTGTATTCTATTTTTACCCAAATTACGAGCTTGTTGTTTTGTTTCCATGATTTGTGTGCACATTTGTTTTTCAAATTGAGATAATTTCAAGACTTTTCTAGACAATTCTGTATCTAATTTAGATTCCTCCTCCGCAACTGAAAGATCCCATAATGATCCACTAATGACATTTCTAATTTGCTTTTGGAATTCTTCAGAATCAGACTTTTTTTGCATCCTCACATATAGATTGTCTAGATAGTTCTTGGCCCATTCTGTATCTACAAGAGATTTTTGCCTTTCTACAGCCTTTTGTTCTAAATCAAGAAGCTCTTCATAAGTATAATTTTTAAATTGACAGGGGTGCCTTAACGAAAATTTATCTATATCATTTTTATTTTTGTCCTTTATTTTCTTTGCATTTGCGTCCGGATGCTGTAATGGCGTTTTATATTCTTCTATTTTCGATAACATTTTTGAATATTTGTGTCGTATATAGTCATATGTTTCTTTAACCTCTTTAGCTTTCCTCCTCTGCCACTCAATAAATTGTTTTTGATCTAACAATGGCTTCGAAAGGTCGTCTACAAACGATTCCGGTTCTTCGCCTACTTTATTTACTGTAAATCGATGATCAATTTTCTCTACTAGACATGATACTTTTTGTCTTTCTAACTTAATAAAATTAGTACGATCCAGCTTGTCTAAATGAAGAAACAGTTGATAAAACAAACGAAGTAACGTAGAACCTTTGCCCTCTATGATATTTTGTGTGTCTTCATTCGTTAAAGTTATTTCTATTTCACGCAACCATTCTTTGAGCAGTTTCCAATTATTTTTTATATCTGCATCAATATTACTTGATCTTATAAGGTAATGTTTGTCATTATTGATTACGTGATAACTTCTTAAGACTCCGGCTATTATATAACCGTTTTTCATTTTATCTCCGAATTCGGCAGAATCCCACGTTATAGGACGTTGTAAACGTTTAGTAAGCCACTCTTTCAACATTTCAGCCATCGTTCCAGTCTCAGTATTTTACATTAATAAACAGTTAAACAATCTTAAGCAATTTTCAAATTGTTTCATGAATAATATGAAATGACTGAACAAATTATGTCAATTTAGTAGATTTTTTTTAAATTGCTGTATAGTGCATAAAAAGAATCACATCGAATTTCGTTTTAAAAATAAGATTTGATTTTATATAATGTATTAAATTTCTGATAAACATCAAGTTATGAGCTGAAGTTTATGATAAACCTAAATAAATGTATTTTTATCTCATATATGGTTAAAGGGGAAGGTGGCAAGCATTTACACTTCGACCAGGGATATACACAATTTTTTTCCTCCGCCGCAATATTTAGTACCAAATATTAGCGAATAATCCATATAATTAGTTTAAATTATTCGTTTAGAAAATATAACAGTAAGAAATTTATAATTGTCGATGTTTCACCCTTGTTCTGGCAATTATTTAAGTTTTAAAATTGTGCGTAATGGCTGGTTTTACATACTCGATATAATACTTGGCAACTCGGCGTAAATGTCACCGCTTATTATGACTTTTTTGTGATGTTTATTTTCGCACGGTTTTGCATATTTCCTAAATAACGAGATCTAGCCACGATGAAATGCAATGAATACGAGAGAAATGTACGTAGCCCTTCGACGCTTTGTAATGAAAGTTGGCATTTGTATCACCGTTTTTACCTTGTTCACAGAATCCTCGCCACCACATGAACCTCGACGACTTAGATAAGGCATTGCACGATTTAGGCATGCTGAGCGCAATAAGCGAGGCACGACGGGAATATTTAAGGGAAACTAGATCTAATTTGGGTGTGATGCGTCTAAACACGCGATACGTTTCAAACGTCACCGTAGGATATTGTATGAAACGGAGCACAAACAAAAACAGACTTTGTCCCTACGTTCTACCCATGAGACATAGAACTAAAAGTGAAAACTCCGACGCAATGGGATGTGACGTCGGAGACGCGAGCTTCGATTATAAATACAGTTTATTGGAGCCTTCCACAAGTACCTATATCCAGGAGAACATTAAAAGCCCTGCTAAGCGTTGTCAGTCGCTCGAGAACTTAAATCTCACAGTAGATAACCCACCGAAGGCAGAAATCTCACCTGAAATGGACTGTGTCTCAACGAGGATTCAGAAATTACAAGTCGATGAATGACAATCGCATTAGATATTACCACTTAATGTTATAGTTACATATTTGTCACTAAGATTACATATTAATTGACAGACGACTCGTAGGTTTCACAATGTGTCTCAGGTATCTTTTCATCAAATGAACAATGCGGACGACACACTTGTACGAAGTCTCTTTACTGTCAGTTTATATGAGATCTGAATTATTGTGACTTGTGACTAGTGAATGTTAGATTTCAGTGATACAGACTATTGATGTATTTTTGGTGTATGCATTTGTATGATAGTATAAAGGATAGATACTGATTATAAATGTTCCTAGATGACAAATTGATTTTGCATGTTACTCCTGTTGTAGTGTCATTAAATAATTTTATATAAAGTGTTTCACTCAACTGTTTGTTGTGTGAAATTTTTTAAGGGTCTCTAATTATAACAGCACAAATAATTAATCCCACCCTGTTTTTGGAAAATTGTTAAAATAAATTGTGGAAAATTTTGTTGTAATTGAAAATATTTGGAGGCTATAACTAGGTTGTTAATGCCTTTTTTTAAAAAAGATGTTTGTATCACTCACTGAAAGATCAAACTAAAATAAATAGATTAATTATTATGTGTTGAAAAGATATAAATATAATAGTCATGAAGGATTGCACCACATTTATTTAAAATAGTGTGGTTTATTTGTATCTTTCATAAACAAATATTATCTTCTAATCAACAAGTCATTTATTTGTTTATTCTACAGATTTGGAGGTGATAATATTCTGCAAGCATATAATTTTCATAGTTACCTATGTCTGTTAAATAGTTGTGAATATGGAAGTAATTTCAAACTACATATATTTTCTTGTAATATGTTCACTTCAGATGAAAATTTAGAGCACGTTTAAATTAAGGCTATTACAACCTTAAGCCGCAGTGAACATGTTAAGGCTTCCATTTTGAGTTTATTTATATTATATGTTTAAGATGTTTTACAAATTCTGTGTGAGTATTCTGTACTGAAATGAATATTAGGTAAGTCGGAAAGATCTCATTTTGTTGCTGCTTAGTCATTTTCTTTAACGGTTAAAGAAATCTGTAAAGTTCAACATTAACCACCTCTTTGCTTTTGTGACTAGAAATAGTAATGTTTGTTAACATATTTTGTTATTTTGTTTTCTTATTTAACAAATATTTTAAATAAACATTGCCTTGAAATTGAGCTGGAAAGTTATCGTTGTATTCCCAATATTGTATGAACAATGCCCTCATGTTCCATTATATAAATATGAATACAATGCTATATATTCAATTACAGGTAAATATATTCCTCAAAACAAACACAAATTCACAAGGTTCCCTCAAGCAACCATACAAAAAAAACTTTTCAGAGACTACAGAATTCAACTAACTGTATTAGTAAGAGATAAAAGCTTTTTAACATCTAATTTTTGCAGAAACTGGAGATTCCAATTGTATATCATTTCTGTATAAATACATTAATAATTTTAGTTCCATAAATTTATTTTTTAAAGTATTTGAGTAATCATATATGTAAAATATTGCTTTCGAAAATTTAATGAAACATATCTTAAGTCCTTTTTTATTATATAAAATTTAAAATTAAATGAATGAAACTAATACAGTAGGCAGTTAAATTAGTTACTTGACTGTACATTAAATAAAGAACACTATTTAAATAAAAATATTTGCTTTGAGTAATTTATATTACTCGCTTTAAATTTTTTTCTAAGAAAAGTCAAAGTTGAATGAATGAAACTAAAACATGAGATAATTAAATTATGTATTCTGTTGATCGTATTATAACATTTACAGTACATTACAAAAATCTGTCTTAATAATAATAATAATTCGTTTCAGTAGTTTATATTAGAAAATTTAATTCATCTTTATTTTAATAAAATTCAAGGTTGAATGAATGAAATTAAAACGGTAAGCTATTAAATTAATTTAGTCCATATTAATTTAGTAAAAAATTGGGCAGTTATACTATATATTCACTTGATTCCATATGTATCATTTACAGTATGAAATCTAAGTATTCTTTATTCAAGCAGGGTTAAAAAAGCGCTTTTGAACCGTTAGTAATCTGTCTGTTGGTAACAAATCTACCACCAGTTCGGAAAGTTGAATCCGCTGAGAAGTAACAAAAATCTGTCCCAGTAATTTAATTATATTAAATTGCATATTGTTTTAATAAGTTTTTATGATCCTAAATCATTGTTACCTGAAGGAAATTCAAAGTTGAATGATTGAAACTAAAAAGGTATGTAATTAAATTATTTATTCACTTGACTGTATAGTTAACACTTAAAGTAAATAACAAAAAAAATCTGTTTAAATAATAATAATTGAGTAATTGCTGATTGATACATTGATTACAGCGCTTTCACTTTGAGCTGTTTCATTTTAGGCGCCTTGCGTTTCTGTTGGCGTTTTTGTTCCTTCAATTCCCAACGTCTTTGCTTTTCTGGATCATCCTCCTGGAATTAAATATTAAGTAAATTTTTTTTATGACGCGATCTCACGCTTTATAAAGGAAGTCCCAGGTTCCTGGTAAAGTGAATTTAGTAAATTTAATATTTTAATTAGCTGAATCGCACAACTTAGCCTGTGTCGAATAAGATATACAAGAAATTTGATAACCCCATCCTATTACAATAAAAATTTTTAATTCAGAATATAAAAACTTAATGGCACATGCGTACAAAGTAATGTCTGAAGTGAAACTTCTTCAGCAAACTAATTTTTAAGTCTTGTTTATATTTATACAAATCTAAAACTTTAGATTTCCGAGAGTTAGAGGGAGGCACAAAGGAAGATATGTTAGGAATTCAATGAATTTAATTGTCATTAAAACATTAAAAGTGTCAAAAATTAATACAAATAATTTATTGAAATCTAAAATGACAAATTGTAAAATGCCATGTGTTTTTTGTCAATATTAGACATTATTAATTAAATTTTGTTTTTCAATTTCAAATTTAGAAAACCGAATTTATGAAATATCTTAATTTTATATTGGATGAAAAACAGTAGGTAATTTAAATTAATAAATGACGAATGGCAAATTAAAATGCCACATGTTATTTATAAATATTAAAACTACTTAACCCTCAAACGAAATAGCATAAAAAACGCTGCACATCCTCGTGACGCAAATTAAGAGTTTCATCCGTAAAAATTTTACCTCCATGCGCCTAAATAAAAAGAAGTTCAGAAATCATTTGTCGGATTGAATGCACTTTGGTCTTCAAGCATTGAGGGATATTGAACAAAAATATATTACGTAATTACACTGCCAAATCCAACGACGATAATGAACTTACCGCCAGTATCTTCTCCTTTTCTTGTTTACGCTTCTCCTCTCTTCTCTGTGCGGCTTGCTCTTGTCTCGCTACGTGAGCTCCTCTCATCCATACTTCTGCGGCTTTTTGGCGACGCTTTTCGCATTTGGATAATGCCTGTTGATGAAATCCATTTAAAATTGTGATTAGAAAAAACAAACGAGTTATTTACATATTTTAAAACTTCATTAGTGATTAAAAACAATTATATATTGTAAACAATCAAATCACGTGATGCATAAATGCGCAAATGGTCGCCATGTTGGTGACGTCATAATGTTATGTATTGTCTTTTAGGTTTTTATCCTAGACATGTTAATTTATACAGTAAAACAAGCGAATGGCATATGCTTGGCACAAAAGCTTTTGGTTTTGGGCTTCATTTCTATGGAAAATCAATTTTCCCAATCGGAAGAGAATATTCTAGAGTACTTACTTCTGTAAGTTCTACAATAAACATGAATTGTTAAAATTAAATACATTGTACTGTACCTCTTTGCTAAGCCGAAGTCTCTTAATCTTGTCGAGGAGGTGGAAGACGAGGAGTAGGAGGGGTCTCACTTCATCCCCACCACCGTCGGGGCCTAGGGCAAGTCCCACCAGCATCACTCTCTCCGTGTCTGGAGGCTTGGTAGTTGCAGTCTCTCTATAGGGCAAAAGTGGTGGAACAACCTTATGTAATGTAAAGTATTTGAAAAAGTTTATATAATCTATCATCTTATTCATTTCAACTTCATTTAGCAAATTTGGAGAATTATAGATAACTTTTAAATGCTTGACTGTGATATGATCTGATGGAAAGTCACAATAAGGCGGTCATCCTTGAAAAGGTGGTACTAGAGAAGGAAAGGAAAATTACGTAGCATACTACTCCATCCCGCTGATCCAGGAGGCTCAATCTTGTCAGTCTGTTCTCCTAACCTAGCCGAATGAAGCGGGTTCCACTAAGTTAATCTGTATCCTGGTACTGTCAGCGAGTCTCACACTCCATGTTAGAGGTTTATACTTCCTCCAATGTGCGTGAAACATTTCCCAGCGAAAAAATAATTATACAGTCTAAGATAGAATCCTGCTCATTTGGCTTAAATTTTAAGGGTAACTCTCTATTAACAAATTTATGATAATCAAATGTATATCTGTTAAAATTTTGTTTTTCCTTATTCTTTTCGAAGTGAAACTTCTTTAGGCGCATGATAGTATAATTTTTACGGATGGAACGCGTGATTATCGTCTCGAAGATTTGCAGCGTTTTTTATGCTATTTCGTTTGAGCGTTAGGTAGTTTTAATATTTACAAATAACATGTGGCATTTTAATTTGCCACACATCATTTAATATCCTATTTATCATAAAATATAAATATTTCATAAATTTCTAGATTTTATATTAATATTGGGCACTTAATATTTTAATGACAATTAAATTCCTAACATATCTTCCTTTTTCCTTCCCTCGAAGTCTCAGAAGTCTAAAGTTTTAGATTTGTATAAGTATAAAGAAGATTTATAAATTGGTTTGCCAAAGAAGTTTCACTTAAACCATGTCATCACTCAGTGTACTTACTCCATCTGTTTGGGTCCGCAATAGCGGTCCGAGATGTGTATGTATTGGACGCTCTTGTGGTACTGCTCCAAGGCGGCCGTGACCCTGGCGTCCAGCAGACCCGCGGTTGCTTCAGCGCACTCCGACATCACGGACAACGCTGAAGGCAACCCGTGCTTATCGCCAGGCCGCCTCTCCGGGCAGAACATGCTCTGTGTTAAATTAAAAAAAAACATCAATTCCTATATATCCGTGATAATATTCACTTATACAGCAAAGTGAAATACACAATTTTAATACAAGAAATAAAAACTTGTAATCACATATTTTGAGGGAAGAAAGTTCAGAAATCATTTGTCAGGTTGAGTATAGTCATTTTAATAAGATACCGCAATCAGTTTTAGATTTGCCTCCGCAGGATTCAAGTTTCCGAACCGGTGGTAGATTTGTTAATATTCTTTATGATATTGTACTTCATTAGTTTATTTTTCTTTTATACTAGCTATTATATTATACTAGTTAAACCCGCGACTTCGTCTGTGTGGAATGTTTTATGGGTAACAATTTCATTAATTTAGACAAATTGTTTTACAAATAAGAAGCATAACCTCTACAACACAAAAGCAATATTTCTACCAAATTTCAATTCTCTACGCCTTAAAAATCCAGAGATATCGTGACGAGTCAAAAAATACTAGGATATCTCATATATATATATATATATATATATGTCGGAGAATAAGAGAGAAGGAGAGAAGTATATGGGCGTAAGCATAGGGGCGTAGAGTTCTCCGCCGACATCGACATTAATGGCATTAATGATACAATTTCTATACTGTGGGCTTTGATGTGTAATGGTAGTGCAATCATACACTTTATTAATTAACTCCGATTATAATGTTCAATCCCTTAATGTTCCCGATATCCGTATACACGAGCTCATTAAAATTTATAGCTAGGAACGCGTCAGTTTCAAAAGTCGACCGCACCGGCGGGCCGTCACCCGAGAACTACTGAGAGACGAGCGCCGGATGACTGCCACTTATTGACTCTGCCCCACGCCGAGAGACAGATGGCGCTAGCGATCCACAGACTATTGCACTCCGACATATATATGAGGAGGTGAGCTTGTTAAAGAGTACGTGTGTTATTGTACCATTTCAATTAATTGTCTGTGAGGTAACAAAGGTTCGTCCTGAAAACCTGCGACGCAGCGTACTGCAGCTTCGAGCTAAGTGACAGACTTTATTTGTATATGTTACAAAAACCATGGGAAGAAAGAAATGAAAATTATATCTATCCAATTTATATTTGAGCGTAATAAAGGTTTTTCTCGCATTCTTTCTCTCCAATGAGATCTAAACATACCAGGTCCTGCATTTCCTTGGAGAGGCGGGTGGCGATCTTCTTCTGGGCGATACAAAGCACGTACGGATCACTGTCGTCTTTGCCGAGTTCCACACGAATCACTAACGTGTCCGGCGTCGGTTTCACTACACCCAGAAGCACGTGGACCAAATCTTGACGCTAAAAAACCGTAATTTATTCATACTATTGTATATTGTGGTAATTTATATAGATCCATATAATATTGTCGATCTTAAATATAAGTCAAATAACATTAAGGCACAACTTACAATCTAAAGTTACGAGGGTTCCTTCGCGGCCTGATCTGAGAAGAGCCCACAACAAACTCAGTCGGGTGTACGTTTTTTTGTTATCATTACAATATATATTTAAAATTTATTCTATATCTATATACATATAGAGCAATTCATTCACTCCCACACTTTTTGTCTTTTAAGTATTGTTCAAATTATAGAATGATTTCTCAATTAATTTTCTTTTAATAAAAAATTTAAATTTATTAAGAGATGTCTTTGTAACTACTTCTGGGAGCTTGTTGTAGCAACATATACAGTTACCCTTGAATGTTGTCAATTTTATGTAGCCTACTAGTATTATAAAAAACATACACGTGATCAGAATGGGGGTACTAAAGGACCCCAAAAAATTCGTATGGAAAGTGCTTCAAAATTATATTTTGTACTACTTAAAATTTGGGTGTGAGCAGGAAGAAATGAGTCAAATGAAATATGAAACCAATGCTCTCGGATTTAAAGTATCTTTAAAAAATAGCGAGAGCATCATAATTACAATAATATTAACAGGCACATTTAAAAAAAATAACGTTATTTAAAAATAAACCTTAAATCAAGTACGGTATGATTCTTTTTTATCTACAATTATTTGCAAGAAATGGCTGAAATAGAAACTAAGGACGTTTCTCGCGACACATGAAGTTGGACCTTGTACTGACTCAGTGACTGGCTACTTTTACAAACTCATTTTTAAGTCATATCCTACCCACTAATCAGAATATTACGTGAATAACGTCGCGCTTCTATGGGGCGACTGAACGACAGGCGCGGTCGTACAAATCGGCGAAAACGAAAACAGAGACGTATATTTGTCTCGCTCTTTCTTTACGACAGTAGTGCGTTTATTAGAGAGAGATTTAACACGTAGCAACTATTTGAGTTTTTGAAGTGAAACTTCTTTAGGCTCACGATGGTAAAATATTTACAGATGAAACGCGTGATTAGCGTCACGAAGATGTGCAGCGTTTTTTATGCTTATGCGTTTGAAGGTTAGGTAGTTTTAATATTTCCAAATAACATGTGGCATGCTACTAGTATTATAATAATGAAATATATTAATTATCATAAAATAAAAATAGTTCCATAAATTCTCTTTTCTATATTTTAAATTCTAAAACAAAATTTAATTATTAATTTCTAATATCGACATGACAATTAAATTCATTAAATATCTAACATATGTTCCTTTTCCCCTCCCACTATGTCTTGGAGACTCAAAAATTAGTTTGCCAAAGAAGTATCACTTCTGACATGTGTACTTTCTACACACACACTTTTAATTTTATTTATTATCAAAAACAATATTTCTAAATGGTTTGCGCTTTCAACAATTAAAAATAAAAACTTGACGTAAGATCAGAGTCAATCTGTAAACAATAAATAAAATTACCTTTATTAGTTTAAGAGTAAGGAGCATTCCTTCGCAGCACTGTCGGCCACTGCACCACATGGTAAAGCAGTGCTCTGCCTCCCTGCGCCATCCGCGATCATCCCCAGTAGACACTACATCTAGACCAGTCTCACCTATAAATAAAACCAATGTTAAGTTAAACTTATAATAAAACAGAAATCCACAATATGAAAAAGCAACAAATAAGGTGTATTATCGACCCCTGGGTTTAAGTACATTTCACATGGTGGATTTATTTAAGGCTTTATATATCAGATCAGGGGTAGCCAACCAGCGGCCTTTATGCCTCTACTTAAAGTAGGACTACAAAGAAATACAAATGAAATAATTTACCAACTAGAGTAAAGTTGTCCTCAAGCAATGGTTTATGCAACTTGAGGAAGTTTGTGGCGATGGAAGTGTTCTTGGCTCGGCCAACTGCATATGCAAGAGCATACGCTGCAAGCAAACAACAAAGGATACCTTCCAGCCAATATGCGTCCCATCGTGGACGCACTGTTATAGGAACCTGGAAACATTTGAAAAAATAATGTTATCAAACTAAAGGTTAAGGAAGAAGCCTATTAACGTCCCACTGTTGGAGACGGGGTTTTAGACCATAGACCTTCTATGCCGCTCTACTGATATTTGGCAGGCTTCACATACTCCACAATTACTCCTGTGCTATCCAGGTTTCCTGACACAATTATCCATCGCCAAAAAGCATAATGATAGAATGGAAAGAACAATCTAGAACATAGGTTTCATTTTGCTCAGGCTTTGATCACATAATTTCCCTAAAAGAGAATAGTCATGTCTTGTTTTAGTTTTTGCAAAGAAACCAACTTAAATATAGAAAACTCATTAAATCAGCAAAAATGTTGTTATGATTAAAACACTGAAGCTGGTAAAGCATTCCACTTCTTTGCGGTGCGGTTCAGAAACGATTGGGTTAAACGCTTGGTACAGAATCGTGGGATGTCCACTATGTACTGATGCCAATGTTTCTTGTGTCTTAAGTAAAAAGGCGACAGTGGAACAAGATGGTACAATTCCTGCACACACTCTCTGAAATAAATTCTGTAGAATACCGACAGACGGACATCGTTGCGTCGATGTTGCATTATCAGCTTGTCATTCTCTTATAGAGGTTTAAGTCGCCTATGAGTCTCCTGGCCCGGCGATCCACTGAATCCAGAGCATCAAGCTGGTACTTGGTTGAGCCGTCCCAAAGAAGGCTACAGTACTCCAGGCATGAACGAACTTGAGCTTTGTATAGATTCGAAAGCTGTTGCGGCGTGAACTAATGTTTGACCTTATTAAGGACACCAAGCTTTTTGGCTGCAGTTTGTGCTTTGAACTTGATGCATTGCCGGAAGTTAAGTGTAGAAGATAAGTTTACACCAAGGAGATCAATACTATCGGTAATCAGAACAGAAATATTTCGGAAAGTAGGAGTGAAGGGAAATGTACTCCTTATAGTGGTGAATAAACACACTTGCGTTTTAGCTGCATTGAACCAAATTGGCTTCACCCCAATCAGACAAGACTTTTAATGTTGAGTCAATGCATACTATCATTGCCTCTCACTGGTCATAAATGTCAGTGCAAGTTGCACGCAAACTGGACATGTATCTCTATTTTGTCTTTTAAAGCTGTAGTGGAGCAACACCTAGTGGTCCATAAAAATAAATCTATTTCTAGAACTATATGTGATAGTAAAAACTTAAATTTTTCATATTGCATTATGATAGATTTCTAAATAAGTAAGAATGTAATAAAAACTTTAATAATATGATAAACCTTTGAAATAGTAATTTTTGGTTGCTCTGAATTTTTTGGTGTAGCCTCCTGGAATCCCTCAAACTCTTCAGGGTCTTGGAAGTGTTCAAATTCATTATCTTCATCCTGCAAGCAAATAATCAGAAATAAATTTATGTTAATTGTACCAATAGATTTTTCCTTCCATATCATATTAGATAAAAAATTCCATAGGTATTATTATTACATTTAAATCAGCAATTATAACTACAAAAGGTCATAATGTCATTAAATGATTTAAATATTTTTTTTATAATTGTACCCTGTTTTCTTCCAAACACATGAAATCTTCCAAACCATGCCTAATGACATTACATCATTTTTTTATTTCCATAATAGTAATAATAAATTAAATAATGAACAAATTGACAAAAACACAGTTATGCATTTTTAACAAAAGTATTGTATATAAATTTTATACGCACCTCAACCATAATATCATCATCAATATCATTGTTTCCATCAAATTGTTGTTTATTTGATGATAATTTTGGCTTTAACACTGGAACATCTTCATCACTGAAATCTAGGAGAATTTATAAAAATGATTATTTTAATTAGATCTATAATCTATAAGAAAACATCAGATAGCACTATATATAATTGCAATTTAGTTTTAATTGTGATGCCTTGTGATCAACCAATGAGGAAGCCATGACAGCCCAATGAATAATCACATGGATTCTTATTAAATCTATCATCTACCTATTTCATAGTGGCACCCACTTAATCGGTAGATGCACTGCCACCCTTACAGACCTTTTATATAAGCCCCATCTTTAAGTCTCACCTAAATACCCTCCTAATGCCAAAAGTAACACTCACCATCATCTGTCACTTCATCATCAACTTCAAACTGCTCAAACTCTGCGAAATCATCATCCTCGAGTGTCTGGTCTTCATATGCTTGTGTGAAACACACACTGCATAGCAACAGTGTTAAGGTCAAAATTATTATACGCATATTCCTAAAATACAAGGATTAATAAATATATCTCAGGGACAATATTATTTTTATATTTACGTTAGATTGTTTTTATATCTGTGTATTCTATAAAAACATTGTTTCACATGGAACAATAAATAATTTCCACATACAAAAATAGGTATTGCTTGCAAATTCTAAGTAATATCTTGAAAACCAGAATAAAATGTGAAACATCTAAATAGAATCTAAACACTGGGTTGTATAGCATAATCCTCTATTAAATGATAAGACTGTTTCAAGGTAGTTGGCAGTTTTATATGCTACGTTATACAAAAATCGTAATTAGGCATGAATAAGGTTTCCTTGTACAATAAAACTATATTATTAAACTATTTACAATACAATGTATCAAGTCTAATTAATGACGTTTCTTTTAAATATTGAGTGAAAGTTAAATTGTATTTGATATTTTTAAAAATCAGCCTATACTGCTTACAAAAAGCGCGTTATTTTTTCATTATACTTCAAAGGATCCAAAAGATCCCGGAAGTATTAAATTAAATTTACCTGCTGAACAAAGAAACTTCAAATTTACTAATTAAATCAGTACATTTAATTTAACTTAAGTCTTAAGTACTATAATCAAATTTCTAATTCTAAAATAACCACTTCATTACAGAGCACAAAAATAACTAAGTTGTTTTCTATTATCATCATAGTATTTCCTTGTAGAACCAATATATTGCCACGAATGCTATTGGTGTAAATGGAAGCTGATTTCTTTTATAACCAATCGAAAACTATGAGCTGTGAATGGCAGATAAAAAATATCTTTTAGTCAATTGGAAACAAAAGTACTTGACATTGACATTATTAAATGTCGTCACATGACACTAAATGACAGTGTCCCAATTTTTTTTTTTTAATTTCTTCATGAATCTAAGTTCTGACTTTTTTAGACATTGCCCAATTGAAATGAGGCCCTCCTATAGATTTAATGTATATATGGTGCTCACTTTTAATACTAACGTTGCCATTATTTCAAAATGAAATGTAATTTGACTATTTTTTATTACAAACAATTCTATGAAAGTGCTGGTTTCAAATTAAAAAAATGAGTTTCCGGTTATGATTTATTGCTAGTTCATATTCACACTTTAATGTATTCTTTCGTATTTTAAACGCTGTGTGAAGGGTTATTTTTATTTTTTATATAGCGTAAAAATTATATACAAAAATAACAAAATATATGATAATACCTTACAACCAAAACAGTTTCCGAAAATACAAATTTCTTATAATTACATGAAAAAGAGAAAAGTGACCAAGAAATATGAAACATATTAGTCCTACGGTGAGAATTAATTCACGGAGAGATTAAATTAATTTTCGAAAGATGATAAGGGGAGTCGATTTTAAAGCTGAAGAGTTTAAATAAAAATGTTTGATCTCGCAAAACACGTATATCAGAAGCAGAGGGGAAGCTTAAACTTTTCCTTTGTATGTGGTGAAATAGATTTAAATTTAAGGTATTTCAAGAAATGGTTATGAGTGCGTTGTACTGTGGATTCCAGACAGTTGAAGCGTATTCAATAATTGTTCTTACAAAAGCATTACAAAAAAGTGTAAATGTTGAAGGTTGCTTAAACTTCCTGGATGTCCTCAGAACAAAACCAGGCATTCTGTAAGCTTTAGTAGCTATATAATTTATATGTTCATTAAAAAGTACTTTCGAATCCAATATTACTCCTAGGTCCTGTATTATTTTAACTCTAGTTATTTTTATGCTTTTTATTGCTATAAGCTTAATGTAATGAAAGTTACAACAACGAAAGTGCCAGTCATTCATATAATGTGGCACTACAAAGCATGCCGGACATTAGCTAAGCATACACAAATAAGAGAAATGACTATAACATCCAGGCCAATAATTATCCTTGAAATAAAACTCCTCTTTTTTGAGGGGAACAAATTATTGACAGATACTTAGATAGAAATGTAATTTTAATTTTCCATTTTTTATTTTTTGTTATTCTGGAGAGCTTTTGATCATCGTATAAAAAGTTTTTAATGGCGCATTTTATTACTCATACAATATTTAGGTACTGATTTAAAAAAGTTAAGTGGAAAATCACTAACAAATAATTAACGATATAATAAAACATCCCATCACATCGTTTGCTTTTATGGATCTAGTGATAATTAAAAATTCGCTCATGACCACAATACAAATTGTTCAAAGAACTGGTTTATAGCTTCTAACTTATTGTTTTGTCTTAATTAACAAAGGAATTCATCTATACTACAATACGTAGAAAAAATATTTGATTGTTTTGCTTTGTTTGTTGACCTATTTAACCGATATAAAAATCTTTCACTAGTATAAAGCCTTATACTTTATAGTAGTGTGTAACATAAGTTAGACTTCCAAAGGGTACAAGAAATTCAATTGCTCTCCTGCTTTGTAAAATGTTAAATGGGATTTTTAAACAAACGATAATTTTCAAAGTTATGGAGATGCTAAAGCAAATAAAAGATTAAACTCGTTTTAAAGGATTTCACGATGAAATTATATCTTGCAATTTATATTGGGTGACGACCTAATAACATTATAAAGACCCATTTAAAATTTTATTTGAATATCTGCATGGTTCCAAAAGATTTCAAATGCCCATGATTTTATTATCGATAAATAAATACTTTTCATGACAATTCGCCATTCAATCAATTCGCCATGGCTCAATGTGATATTACTAATACCTTTGGAATTACCCGTTATCTTAATAATTTTTTAGGTATAAATTTCAGTGTCTGCAATATTTTTTTTATACTTTACTAGATTAGTTGACACAAACTGATAACCACCCAAATAGTTGTTAGTATGAGCTAAGAAAGTGTGACTTATTACACTTTAAAATTTGAAAAAACATATAGCAATTACGTTAAGGATTAATCTGTGAGCCTAAAAAAATACCACTAAAATGTTTTTTAGTTTAGATGAAATAAGTGCATAAATGTAGGGCAAATAAACCAAACTAAATAATACAATATATTAACTCGAACAATGACATTATACATGTCCTTATCGTATTTTTTCTCGTATATTGCTTACCAATAAACAGGTTTTTTTATTAACAAAACAAGGAAGTTCACTCACTCACTTACGCGTTTGTGTTTTAATTTTTTTTTTTACCCAATCTTATGCACTACATCAGCATATCGAATAATCCATATAAGGATATATTGGTCGATGTCAAACCTTTTATAATAACTATTGTTTAACATTCATCACAATGGTTTTGGATAAACAAAAACATGCATATCCCATAACTATTTCCGGGATATGTCTTCTGTCTAGGAGCTGCCTGGTGCGTTTGAGCTTTGAACCTTTTCTCCTGTGCGTGAGTTATATTCCAAGCAGATGGACATTAATGAACTATGACTTTTCGCTTAACTTGAAATCCCTAATATAAGAGGTAATTTAACCAATCACCAATGGTTAGCTTTCAAATGTAATAACATCATAAGATATTCAGATACTCACTTCCCCAGCAGACCTTTTGGTTCACTTCCCAAATGGGCTGATCTAGGAAACTGCATTTTATAATTTGTCTGAATCTGGACTGGGTGGGGGGGGGGGCTTTAATCGTAGTTTGTTGCCACCCTACGACCAAAGACGTGTCGTCAAGCAAAAATATTGCATTCCAGTACGATGCTGTTTTGTGTATGTCGCTGGGAAATGCATTTACGCACTTCGAATGTTACCGAAAATTGAAACACCAAGCAAAACCGTCGTCAACCGTAAAGGGGAGCCAGAGGTTTGTTGGGGCATCCCTCTCTGTAAAGCCGGCTTACGGATTCTCTACAGGGGCAGGAGTTGTATAAACCTCCGTCTCCTGTTTCTTACTCCCCCCAGTTACTCGGACTTAGGGGAGTCAAACAATGATAAAGTGCAACGCAAAGGGAAGCAACCGCTCACCAGATCTTCTCATTGATGAGTATTGCATCTCCCGTAAGATGCTGTGTAAAAATTACCACAATTGACAGTACCATTTGGTCGAGTCACAGTCAAGCTGACCTATCAGCAATATACAAATAATGGAAGAAGAAAAGAAAGAAAAGTTCTGAATTAGTGCTATAACAATTTGTCATTTCAGCTCATGATTTTTCTCCATGCGACTGTGAAATATCTCGCAACTTATACTTATGTATAATTATTTTTTCCAATGCATCGTATTACAATTCCCGGGGCACTATTAGAACTTTTAGAAAATCCACATATTTACTACCTTATTCATTGCAAAATTTGGCATATACTAGAATTAAGATTAGCTGCTCAAGTAAAAATTGGGCCTTTATTATTTCAACCAAGGATACCATAAAAAGTTCCATAAAAATCCTAAAACCTCAATCGTTTTTAATGACAATAAAGTATTGGTATAAAAATTAAAAGAAAAAAACGTAGCTGTCGTGTATTTGTTTTACTTTTTAGGTGATTAGAATTGCAAATACTTATCGGCATAATAAAGTTTATTACATCCAGGCAATCGTTATCAGCGGGATCATGTAAGCCTTGTTTAACCGGTTCAATGTTTATTATTTAGTGCAAATTCGATATCGCAAATGTTCATAATAACAAATATAACCTACTTATATAAATGCATATTGATTGATAGCTAAATATTTCCAATAAATTCTTCAAAGACAAACAAATTAAAATATCATATTTTCTATTACATCCATAATTTTGACACATTAGTCTAGTGGTTAGTTTGTTGGGTTACAGACATGAGGGCCTGGGTCTAGCGAATTCAAATGAGATATAGAGTTTTCTGTTATGATTTTCTCAATATTTGGCCGAAGCTAGGAAGTTGGCGGTGTGCTCCACTTGTGAGGCTCCCCTGTGCCTCGGAGAGAACGTTAAGCCATCGGTCTTGCGCCTGATATCTCTCCGATCGTTTTGCCTTCACATTGGACTATGAGAATGAAGGAATAGAGAATGCACTTGTGTATTATACCTGCTAACCCGCAGTGGAGCAGCATGTTGGGTCTACGGTCTAAAAAGCATCTCTATATTATGAGTGAGGAGGCATGTGCCAAGCCACTTCTTGGCACATGCCACGTCCCACTGGACGTTAATGGGCTGCTAATTACCTATTACCTTTACACTTACTTTTATATATTTGCTAGCTGTTCCCGGCGGTGTCACCTGCTGCCCGACTCTTCTACATTTCTTTATTGCGAACATCGTCGTCAAATGCTAACATTTGAGAGACGATACACTCCAGGGGTAATTAAACTCTCACATGTACCGGTAACGCATCGGCAATTCCTCTCGCGTTGCAGGTGTCCAGTTACCATCAGGTGATCGTTTGGTCGTTAGCTCGTATTTCAGTAATTATACGTAAAATAGTCTTAGGTAGCTATAAGCTAGCTTGATAATAAGTTTATTTTTTGTGGATTCTACAGAGCATCGTACGGGAACGCAATTTTTTTGCTTAACAGAACGTATTTGCTGGTAGAGTGATATTTACCCACGACCGTAGCCTCCCACCAGTTCAGATGGTCCATTTGACTGGTGGGAAGCTTAGCCTTCACTAGTTACCACCCTGCCAGCAAAGATGTGCCACCACCAAGAGATTTGTGTTCCGGTACGATGTAGAAATCATAAGAGATAAATAGCCTCTTACCTCTTTAATAGGCTTTTATCTTAGACTGTATCATCAGATCCGTCTCTCAAAGGCCGTCATACCCTCTTCTAAAGATACGTAAAATAACAGGAATTGCATAGTATCGTGCGTTGTTGACGCCCTTATTAAAGTATGACGTCATAACTGTCCTCAAATGACATGTAAGCGTAGAATCCGGTTTATAGATTCTACAACTATCCGCCTAAAAGACCGGTTGCAAAGATTCTTTGGTGTAAAAAAAAAACAAATACACTTGTGCCTTTATTTTATGTCTCATGATGAAGGTACAAGTGATATTTAATGTTTGAGTACAAAAAATAAGGTTCAAATGAAGCTAAAAAATTCCCTTCGATCATCCTTATTGTATATTTTTTTAATATTAAACTGGGAGGCTTATGCTACCGCAGAAGTGTTAATAAATCAATTACTCTCACTGTTCTCTATCTCACTGTTGGGCAAAGGCTTCCCCACTCATATGAGAGAGGGTTTAGAGCATAGGCCCACCACGCTGCGCGACAGTGGATTGGCTGGCATAGTACACAGTACTCTCTATTCCTTCACTCTCATAGTCCGATGTGACGGTAATCCGACACAACCGGAGAGAGATCAGGCGCAGGACCGACGGCTTAACGTGCTCTCCCAGGTACGGGGGTGGATCACACCGCGAACTTCCCAACTTCGGGCTAATATTGAGTAAAATCTTAATAGAAAACTCAATATCCGTTTTTAAATTGGCCCGACCTGGAACTCGAACCCAGGACCTCATGTCTGTAGTCAAACATGCTAACCACTAGACCAATGAGGCAGTCTTTATTTATATTAAGCTAAAAATTACTGGAGCGATTTAAATAAATATATATTTACCTCCTTCAAATCAAGAATTCATTCTACGTAAATGATGTTACGTTAATTTAAAAATGTATTAGTTAGATATATATATACTTTGTAATCAATATTGAGTTTTCTATTAAGATTTTCTCAATATTTGCCCGAAGTTGACAAGTTGGTGGTGTGATGCACCCCCGTGCCTCAGAGAGCACGTTAAGCCGTCGGTCCTGCGCCTGATCTCTCTCCGGTCGTGTCAGATTCCCGTCACATCGAACTATGAGAGTGAAGGAATAGAGAGTGTATTTGTGTACTATGCCTGTCAATCCGCAGTGGAGCAGCGTGGCGGGTCTATGCTCGCTCCTCGGAATGAGGAGGCCTGTGCCCAGCAGTGGGACGTTAATGGGCTGCTACTTACTTTTTTTACATACTATGTAAACTCTACCTATTGATTATATTTTGAGTGTAAGAAATAAATTTTTCTGTCAACAAAATTAAATCTATAGTCCGAATTAGTACACTTTTCACTGCCACGAGATCGGTGTCTACGCGGGTGCAACCGCGGGACATTGCTAGTATAGTATATATTCATTTGGACATTTTATATATTGAGGTGAAGAAAGTATTTCGTCAAAGACTTACATTCTCGAGAAATAGACGATAGAAATAAAAATACCCAAGGGGTTTCGTGAACACGACTTTAGTTAGATAATCACGACATATACTCGTACATCGTTCTTAAAATAAAATCACGATGTAATTTTACATATTGACATGTATGTGTTTCGTATCATTCGATAAATAAGTCTTATATCAAGGTATTACAACTGCAATTCAACTTCCGAGAATACCGACACGATTTTCCCGGATTTCATAGTTTCAAAATTTCCCAAACTATAATTTAGTGAGGCTGCTTCCGTCTGCGTAGTGTGTAGATATTACCTTAATATAACAATGCCGGTGTTATTATATTACATTTTAATTTACGCCTTCAATTTGGTAGTAACTACTGGGAAATACCTCAACGCCAGGCGTGGTGATTATCGGCTAAACCAGAAATGAAAGTCACAAGGCAGCAACGGCCCCCAGTCCCCGGCAGCCCCGCTATTCCTAGCTCTGGCAGCGGTTATGGTAACGGCGGGGCAAGGGGTAACGTGGTTGCTGTCCTTATACGAAAGTTCAGAGTCACTCAGCGTGCAATTGAAAGGACTATGCTTGGAGTTTCTCTACGTGATCAAATCAGAAATGAGGAGATCCGTAGCAGAACTAAAGTCACCGACATAGCCTTTCGAATCGCGAACCTGAAGTGGTAATGGGCGGGGCGCATAGTCCGACGGACCGATGGACGTTGGGGCCCCAAGGTGCTGGAATGGCGACCCCGCACCGGGCGGCGCAGTGCAGGTAGATCCCCCACAAGGTGGACCGGTGGATTTAAAGAGGGTCGGCGGTAGCTGCTGGAGCCAGGTGGCGCAAGATCGGGCCTTGTGGGCATCATTTTGTGAGACCTATGTCCAGTGGTCGTCCATCGGTTGAAGCGACGACGACGACGACGAGCTAGATTTTTGAAATGGAACTTCTTTAGGTGCATGAGTAGTTTCAATATTTACAAATACCAAGTGGCATTTTAATATGCTATTGTACCTAAAATATAAAACAAAAGTATTTTATAAATTATCTTTTCTAAATTTTAAATTCAAAAACAAAATTTGATTAAAATTTTCTAATATCGACAAAAAACGCGTGAAATTTTTGTTTACATTTCGTCGTTTGAGATTTCAATAAATTATTTCTATTAATTTTGGACACTTTTAATATTCTAATGACAATTAAATTCATTAAATTCTTAACATATTTTCCTTCTTCCCTCCCTCTAAGTCTCGGCAATCTAAAGTTTTAGATTTATATAAATTAGACTTAAAAATTAGAAAACCAAAGAAGTTTCTCTTCTGAGATGTATACTTTGTACACAAGTACTTTTAAATTATTTTTTATTACTAATAGGTTAGGACTTAACTGTGATCACTCTTGATGGTAAGTGATGATACAATATAAGATGGAATCGGTCTGATCTTATGAGGCAATTTGCCTTTTACGGTTTGTACACAGCGTCGTATCGGAAAGGTAATATAAACATAAAGAAACAATATTTAAAATAATAAAATACGGATCCCTTAATCATAAAGTTGTATACACACACACCTCTAATTTTAATGCAAAATTTAACCAAAAATATTCCACCTTATGGGGTAGATGTTAAAAACAGTTTAACACCAATAACGGTATCTACAATACCTGAACGAAAGGTTCTTTATCTCTATCGTGTTTATCTCGATTCCATAATGGCTTAAAAGACTTACATCTCTTTTGCAAAAATTCAAAAGCTAAAATTACAGACGAGTCCTTTGAAAATAATACAAATTAAACAATGCTTTTACAAAACATCTAATGTTGAAGATTATTTAAGCGATAAAGATATTTAGACTTGATTTAAGTTGATAAAGCTATATTTAAAAGAGTAACCGCCGAGTTACCTGCCGGTTTCTTCTTAACGGAATCAATTTTCCGAACCGGTGGTAGATTTGTTAGCAACCGATAGAGTACTGACTATTCAACAACCTGAATAAAGAATATTTTGTTTTTAAACAGACTTCATGAAATGGAGGAGGTTTTCAAATTTTCATGTTTCTTTTGGAGATGATGTCAGCCAAGATAGAAGTACCTACATTTATAGTTATAGGTGAGAGCTGCCAAGTGGACACGCGGGGCACACCCACCTTGGCTGACGCCGACTGCAAATATAATAATAATTTAGACTTCGTTGAAGCGACGACATTATATTCTCGTAATAATTTGATAGACTTTTCAGTAGTCCAACATATTTCATTTCATTTTACTAAGGAGAATTCTAAAAAAAAAAACTTAATTATTTTATACTTTTTAGAGTTCTTCGGTTCTTTTACTTCACTTTTTGAACTCTAAATATACACATATATATAAATGTATTCTTAAAATATTGAGAATTTAAGTTTGTGTGATAATTTATCCAAAGCAGTGTCATCTATTTAACGTAATCCTTTTATTATTAAGCTCCTCCTTATAAGGGCCTTATAATCGTTGCGATACTTGAACACCATTGCACTCACTTGAGGTAAGGGATGTGGCAAAATCTATATATAGATTATAATATTTTTTAATGGAATTCTGTGAGTCAACTGGTGATCGTCCATATAAACAGGTTTAAGGCCACGATCAATGTCAGTCGACATCAGATGCTCAAACGCATACAACGCTAACAATTTATATTTCACATATTGTTAAGAATTGTCATAACATGTCGTCGGCCGTGATTAAGTTAAGTGCCATATTGATGCTGGTGGGAGTCTGCGCCGCTGATATTGGTGAGTAATATCTAATATATAAAATGTCCTTTACCGATTTGTACCAAATTTTATAAGCATATAGAGTAGGTCTGAGAATTGACTACTATCTATTTTTCATACCCCTAAGTGATAAGGGTTGTTCACCCTTAATGATTGCTTTTAATTTTTGGACGAAATTTTTTGTTACAGCATAAAAAAAATACATACAACCCTAAATTTTCACTTTTCTATCACCAACCCATATTTTTTAATAGTGATAATAGTAATTATATGGCAAAACAACGTTTGCTGGGTCAGCTAGTTTTATTATAATAATACTAATTGCACAGTTACATGACTGACTATATATTTACTCCTACAATTATTTTATTCAACTGTAAACAGCAGTAGTAGGAGCCTATTAATGTCCCACTCCTGGGCACAGGCCTCCTTACTCTGCTGCTCCACTGTATATATATAATAAAATATTTACAAATGAACTTCTTGATATATTCGAATTCGTTATGGTTTAATATTGGACTTTAGTAAAAAAGTTAGCAACTCTTAAGTAAAAATAAAGAGGAGAAAATATAATAACATGGGGTACATTTTAACATAAAAAATGAGTTCCATTTTATTTATTTATTTGCTTATCTATATTTAACTTCCTCGTTCGTCTAGTGGTTAGTATTTTGGGCCACAGACATGAGGTCTTGGGTTCGAGTACAGGGTCGGGTGAATTAAAAAATGGATACTGAGCTTTCTATTAACATTTTCTCAATATTTGCCCAAAGTTGGGAAATTGGCAGTGTGCCTCGGAGAGCACGTTAAGCCGTCGGTCCTTCGGTCGTGTTGGAATTCAGAAACATCGGACTATAGGAATGAAGGAATAGAGAGTGCACTTGTGTACTATGCCCGCTCTTTGCTCTAATAACCCTCTCTCCTATGAATGAAGAAGCCTGAACCCAGCAATGGGATCTTATTGTACTGCTACTTACCTTTACTTAATCTATATTTATATAAGGTATGGACTTTAATTACATTATATATTGTATATGGTGTATAAAGGCTTTTCTATGATAAGAGTTAATGTTCCAATTATACATAAATAATGTAAAAGTCTAAGTATTTCCGAATAAAACAGTGATTGATTACACATAAATAATTCGTGGAAATAGTCACAACCTTAGGTCATAAAATAACCTGACAATTGGCGTAATGAATGCCAACATTTACTATTTTCGTTGAAAAAACCTTATAAATTATATATAGTAAACTATAATTTATAGTCTTTTGTAAAGCGCTACCACAGTGTTAGTGAATTAGACCTCTAAATTTTCTTGTCTTATGGTCAGAGATCAAAATATTATTACTTAGTTTACTGAACTATCTATTTTGATTATAAAAAATTCTGAATAACAATAGAACATTAATGCCTGATTTCACGAACATTCCCTCAAGCAGCATCAAATAGTTAGGAGGCCCTTAGTTATAAAAACAATCTCCTTAACTGACCCCTAAATGTAATTAATAGACATATAAAGCTTCAGAGCGGTTGGTGAAATGGAGCATAGGAATCTTAAAGTGGCGAGATTTAGTTTAGAAAAGCCTTTTTAAATCATGCCTTCCTTATTTTTAAAGTTTCAATGTTTAAACTAACTTTTACTTTATCAAAAATTCCGATGTGACATTAAAGGCCTAAAATTCTCTTGTTTAATGCTCGAACCACGTAAAAGATTAAAACTCTAATTTATGAAAACAAGGTCATCCTCTGATATTATATATTCGTATCCGATATTGTTAATTATTTCCAAGTATACCTTGTTCGAGAATATAGAAAATGACTATTTAACAACATCTGTGTTATGAAGTCTTAATTAGAATTTAATTATTGTAACAATCATTGGATTAGTTATAATTACGTTACGGACATTGATAAACGACCAATAGGGCTTAATTAAATGAACAATTTAATAAAAAATAGACTTATGTAGATTAATTGGATTTCTCAGATTGCACTTACCTTACTAGCAAGACTGTCTTATCTTGGGAGCCTTATTCAATATTTAAAGCAGCCTTAATCTCATTTGTCATTATTTTCAAAATACAATTACTCTGGGGGACAAAGAAAGGTGGACTACTCTGTGGTCGAGGATTTAGTCAGATGGAGAATGATAAGAAAAACAACTCTTGTTGATCATAAATGCCGTATATATTTTCTTTCACAACAATTATACATATATCTTATCGAATTAACACAGTCATGTGTCTACAAAAACATCAGTTTTCTAATCATTCACCATGTGACAAAATCCCCGACCACAGAGTAGTTCACCTTTGTTTTGATCACAGGCTAGGCCCGTTTATTTTTCCCACAGAGTAATTATATTTTGAAACTCATTACGCATTGGTGTTATTTTCTAGTGAATGCCGAGTGAAGCATAATACTTCATCTTTTAACGGATTTTTTTTGCTAATTGAACTCACCTTCATCACCTCTAAAGGCCAGATCCTGACATCAGGACTAGACGTGGGCTTTTCTGTGGCCTTTTTTATACTTTTTTGATAGGCTTGCTAAAAGTTGAGTTGTTTTTGCATAGCATCGCGCATTTTGCATGTATAGCGAATATAGCTGACAAAGTCTTCCACCAGACCTAACATGGATAAATTAGAGAATACAATCACCTTGATATATTCCAGCGAGAATTGAATACGTGGCGTCGTCCAAAGTAAGCAAGGCAACTTAATTTTTATTTTGATGTCCTTAATATTTTAAAGTATTCTTTAAATACTTGTAAAGTTTGATTTTATAAGAAAAAACCTTAGCGCAATGTTCCACATTCGGCGTACAAACTAGTTCTTCTCGCTCAGTTTTACAATTAAAAACAAAGAGATTTGTGTTCCGGTACGATGCTGTGTAGAAACCGTAAGGGATATATCGTCTCTTAACAGATTAGCGCGCTTCCATCACTGACCATCAGGTGAGATCACAGTCAAGCGCTAATCTGCCAGAAATAAAAAAAGCAATCACTACTTTGGGTAAAACTATTACAGGTATGTGCAGTGCCTGTAACTGAATGCGAAAGGTTTGAATATAAATCAACTAGAATGCAAAGTATTTATAATTTTAAATTATACAGAACGTGTATAATAACAAAATAAACTTTCACTCGCTTTTATATTCACAATTAAATGTTTCCAAGTCAGAGAGAGGAAGAGAATGTACTATATAAATATAACAATACGTGAAATATATACATTAAATTAAAAAATAGGGTACAAAAAGTAATTTCTCCCAAGCAACCTTGGGGTTAGGGAAATTTTATTACGAAAAAGGGTAATTGGTGTCTAAAATGTATGGTACTAAAGTACATGTGCCAAAGTGCTGTGAAATAATAATAAAAGTATTTAATAATCTTAAAATCTATAATGCAAGTTATCTTATGTCTAAACGACACTGGTAGTTAAGATTTTCTTCCTTATTCGCAAAGACATTCTCAAGAATATACTAATTTTTGCAGTCCTAGGCTTTTTTTCTTCGTCGTATGACTCCCTCGACGCCCCTTATTTCTTTCCGCCTATAGAAGAGACGTTCTCTCCTTCTCTTGCCACCCCAAGGGTACCTATCTGTAGCAGTAGCCTAAATTTCCTTATTGTTCTTTGCTATTTGCTTCGCTAATTGCATTTCTGTCTTTTAATAAAATGGTGACATGTCTAGTGTAGGTTGGTTTTCTAATATTTTGTACGGGCATTTTATCTTCTTTATATGAAGCATACTTCTTCCCATGTTTGCACATGTTTAGTTTTTTTAAAATCCCGCTTAATCAAAGACAATTATTGCACCTTCAAGTACTGTGAAAGCATATATTTAATCCATATCATCATCAGGTCTTTTGTCATCATCGCGAGCAATTCCGTTTGTCTTGACGATAGCACTTTGATGATAACAAGAGATGGAAGACAAGCCTAAATAAACGTATAAAGTTTAAATTCTCAGTATGTTGTAAACCTTGTTCTTGTCTTGCTTAAAAATAAATAATTATACGCTATTGTATTAACCACAACATGTATCCTGATATGGTTAAAGCAATCCGATTGCAAAACACCAGATATTATGACATCCAAATAATTGCTGGGAAACAATGCATTCTTAGTAAGCAAAAATTATTCCTTTTTGCTTTGCATTTGAAGGAATAAACCAGAACTCATTTGCATACGATTTGCATGTTATGATGAATAACAACAAAAAGTGACGTCATATCTTCTTCATACTAGCTGGTATCCACTGTTTCATTTGCTTAAAACTAATACGCATTACTGAAGCTTTCTTATATGTCGATATATTTTCAAGTTCTCTGCCAAATTTTTTTCGAATAAAAATCAAAATATTGTTTCAATTCAAGAAGGCTGAATCTTTTGAAAATCATTGGTGTGCCTGTTAGTAAGGAATCTACCACCGGTTTTGAACGTTCATTCTACCCGGAAGAAACTCACTGGTTACACTTACACACAAAAAAAAAGTAGTTACACTCTGGAATAAATTTCCATTGAGCAACTGCTACTGTAACTAACTTAAAACATATTTCAAATCCTTGTTTTTGTGCTCTGGATTTTAAACAAAAAAGCTATTAGCACAAAGCAATTTCTAGAGCATACATTTAGTTATAGATGTTTACATAATAAGTGTACAAAGTTTTACGATGGGTAATGTTTAAAGAGGTCACAGTCTGGCGAAAAGTGTCATAATTGTGAGTTTCATTCATGTTTGCTGGTTTTATTGCATAACTGAAGGTCACATGACTAGGTTATGCAAAGAGCTGCTTTGATTTACCAAAATATAATTTTACGCTACCTTTAAAGTTATTGCTATTTGCAGATATATACTTTTATCCTATTAATACTCTACAACAACTAACAAAAACACACTACGGAGACAGGAAGGTGGATATTGTTAATTGGCAATCATTTCCTAAATGCCTAAACTGATTTTGACATAACTTCCATGAACGTTGGGTATGGCAGAAGAATCACAAAAGTAAAATAAATGCGGTAGAGATGAGAGCGTTGAGAAGCATGAGTGGATTAAAACTGAGTGACAGAGTAAGAAATAGTGTGATAAGAGAACGTTGTGGTATAAAAGAAGACGTAGTGACTAAAATTGAGAAAGGTATGCTTAGATGGTTTGGGCATGTAGAGAGAATGAATGAAAGGAGACTGACAAAAAGGATTTATGAGTCAAGAGTGAATGCGAAAGTTGGAAGGGGAAGACCAAGGCGAACGTTCCTGGACCAAATCCAGGACATTTTAAATAACGGTCAGGTCAAGAGTACTCTAAACCGACGAACTTGTATGAAAGGTTTAATGAGATATGCAAGGATCGTGGCAAGTGGAAGGATGTTGTCTCTGTCTACCCCTATGGGAATGAGGCGTGATGCTATGTATGGATGTCCACTAATATATCTAGAAAATAACGAAAGAATAAAATAATACTGGTATTTATAGAAATAGATATTAGTTAACGTCATCAGTTTATGTTTATTTATTTTAGTTGTTTTATAAAAAGTCAGTATTACTAAGGTTCGAATTAACAAGGACAGTGTAAATTTTGTTACAAAGCGTTTTCCTGTATAGTATTTCCTATTAGTAATTTTAAATTATTTAGAAAACGCTTAAAAATGTATAGGAAGGACGTTTCACATCGATATGTCACGTGAGCACGTGAACAAATTGTAGCGTTCTAGTCGTTCGATGTAGCGTTATCGTACTTAGAATGTCAACTTGACTAGGGGGGTTAAGCTTCTCACAGAGCACAGCAAACATCAAAAATAGATTTAATATGGCTCTTTCTTGGATGCAAATTGCCTTCAACTACTCAAAGTTATTGCCTATACTTCTCGGTATATTTCCCAAGGCATAAATTGGCGAGATTAAAATAAGTTAACATAGTCAATGTAACTCATCTAGTAAGACAGCTCATGCAGATAAACCGGATTGATTGGCACGCGGATCCAGCGGATGTATTAGCATGTCAAACGTCTTAGAATAACCGTACACTACAATTTATATTGAAATATGTTTTGAAGTGGGTGGCGTTAACCTTTTAGATTATATGGATATAGAAATATATAATAAAACACAAAAAATATTTATACTTATGTCCATTATAAACTTTGAAACCATCCAACCGATTGAAACCGAGCACATTAGAAAGGCAGCAATTAAAAGATGCTTGAAATTCACACATTACTAAATAATTTAACTAAATAATTAATATGTAATTTAGCATAGCGACTCTTTTCGCTTTAAAATCGCTCCAAATGTAGATAGAGATGACAAATAAACTATGAAAAGTTTCCAAATGTAAATAAATGCAACAATTATGATACCTAATAAAAACCTTGGCAATTTAGTTATGTCACACACAAAGTTAATGTCATAAAAAAGCAGAATTGTACTAAAATAGTTACAGTTCATGAGCTTACTCTCACTTTTGAAAAATTCTAAACTGTATTGTCGACAAGGTCCACGACCTTTTTGCTAACACACAATCACTTTTTATATATTACTTGCTTTAAGGTATCAATGTTTCTGTTTTGCATGTTTCGTAAATAGAGTACTTTATTATTTTTATTATTATTTTAAAGGTCAAAATAGAGTTAAGTAGAGATGTTGACAGAAGGATCATTACATAAAAAATTAGTATTTAATTAATAGATCATTCAAAAATGCAAACGGAATACGAAACGACAGGATGATGTGATCGTTATAAAAGGTTAAAGAATTATATACGATAAAAAATTATGATAACTGACAGACATTATGAAAAGCCTTCTGACTTCGGTATAAAAAATGTTATAAATTATAATACAATTATTCTCACATCCTTATTTTATGCAAATACGGTGGTTCAAGTAAAAAATGTTTCCAAAATTTGCGTTAACGTGAAACAAGATAGTCAACAATTTTATCTTTAGTGAATACATGCTCCAGACTTAATCAGAACAAAAGGAATTCCTTATCAAAAAAACATGACATTTTCACTCAGATTCTCGCTAAAGCGTATTATAAACATATTATAGTTGCGATTAGAAATTATTGGTTGTCAATGTCAACGACAAAAGTGTTTTTTTTTAATTTAAATTGATTTCTGAACGACGGTACGAACATCAAGTGTTTGGCAGGTAACAATAGATTTTAAAGGAAAGCGATATTGTAATTTTTATTATATCCTAAACAAGTTCATCTTGGCTTTTACAAATAATTCAAAACTATAATTAGATTCTATACATGTGTCTGATATAAACTATAAAACATAGAAGGGTTGTACGGATAACATGGTCATTGACAGCGTCTGGTTCAAGATCTTGTGTTGACAATCTCGTCTGGCAAGATCAAGGCTTTTTTCTGCAAAAAAAGCAATGTGGTTAGATTTTACAGACCTGTTTTTAAATTCAATATGGTGTTCTCTTTTTAATACCATGTATAGGAATTGGCTACTTAACAGTTTATTATGCAAACTTATGGGTTTATAACGGTTTTGATCTCAGGCAAAGAGCTCACAATGTTGCATGACTGGGTGACATGTTTATGACTTCAAAAGAAGTTTTAATTTACTTACACAGTAATTTATAGATAATTAAATTAATATTGTTTTTTCAAAGATGGATAACGTCTATGCAAGGAGAAACCTTAGCACATCTGTAATTCTTTATTAAATCTAATTTGACTTCTGAAAGACGGGATAAACATCGAACGTTTAACGACTAGGAATAGTTTCTAGATGAAAGCGAAATTATTGTTTTTACTATATTCCAAGCATTTTTTTTTAATATTTTCTAACCTTCCAAACCTTGCCTGGACTTCCACAAATAATCCATAACCATACTTAGCTAAATCAGTAACGTCATTCTTAAGTTTTAGCGAGACTAACGAAAAGTAATCGATTTATATAAATATATATATATATTTAGATTAGTAGAACTGTAGTGAAATTAGTAGAATTTCTTCTTCATAGGTTTGTCTAAGGTTATTCTTAAAAAGCGAAGCATTTCTTTATAAAAAAAACAAGCCTAGTCATCATTTTCTTAATGTAAAAGAATAATACAACACAGCTATTGCATTAAACTATCAATCTATATGTTGTACAAATCTATATTTGTATATTGGCTTTGACTTATCTGTGGAGGTCAAGGGAATATTAATAAACTCCGAAAATATAAAAAAAATCCTTGGAATATAATAAAAGCAACAATATCGCTTTACCTTAGAAACTATTCCAACCTGTCAAACATTTGAAGTCCGTACGGTCGTTTAGAAATAAATTAAATTGCTTCTTCTTCTTTTTTTAATAATTGGCTTTCAGGTGTGACAAGGCACAAACAATTTCGCCAGTGTCACGTCAATTGGAGAAGGCACGTAGGAGATTGTACGGTTTCTATGATTGCAAGTTATTGAAAATTAAATTTAATATGTTTGTATCTATTTTTTCAATCGTTTTTCACATTTGACATTGACAACCAACATTTCTGATCGCAACTATAATATTTTACGGAATTTGGGCGTAAAATTCGCGTTTTTTGCGTACGAATTCTTTTTATTCCCAATGTTGTTTAAAGTTTTCATTTTTTTTTATTTATTGAATCTGCGGCGATAACTTTACCGGGTCAGCTAGGATTATATAAACAACTAGGTGTTCTCCACGGTGTCACCCGCATACTACGTAACCTCGTGGGAATATGAAGAAAACCGTACTTAATGGCCGCCTCACTTATTATTTTACTGCAAATATCAAGTCAATTTCAAGTTTTTGTATGTCGAGAGTTGTTTCTCTCTAAAGTCGATTAGATGGTCTCAAAGTTACACAGATAGACGTTTAGCTGAAATTTCTAATTATCTTCATTATGTATATTACTTATAACAACATTATAAGAATATTACACAATTAAAATATTAACATTATGCTCATAATATATGAACAATGCAAGAGTGGAATATTACTTAACATATCCATTATACAATACGTAAGTATAGAAGAAACCTGACATAACTATAAACTACGTAACTCAAGGGTGTAATCATCCGATCCACTTCCTTAATACTAGTTTATATACATTTAGATGTAAATTGTATGATTATAATTTTCTCGTAGCGCATATTACTTATTTAAAATGTTGATAAATGATTAAAAATCCTGTCACTTGGATATAAGGTATAGAAACGCTTTTACTTAAATCCACTTTCATATTTGTAGGTTCAATCTATCTTCTTGTTGAAGTCAGCCTTCTGAGCCTGTTATAGATTCATTACCAACAAACTGACTTAACGATTTAAAAGTTTATTAAGCCTACTTGATTAAAGAAGATTTTTGTTTAGATCCTGAATTACAAATCCTATTTGATTTCTTATATTTCTTAACATAAAGAAGTATTAGTATTATAAAAACGGGCAGTGAAACATTGCAAATAGCTTAGTGTCTGCTCTAAGGTTCTAGACTATCTTTGTACCAAATTTAAATAGGTTCAGTAGTTTTCGTGTACAAAACAACGGACATAGTTAGTTTCGTATTTATATTATTTAGTTACACTGTATGTTTCTTAGACTGTCTGTGTACCAAATTCAGCAGTTTTGGCTTGTAAACGTGACAGACAAAAAGAGTTAATTTCGCATTTATAATATTATAATAACTGGCTCATTGGTCTAGTGGTTAGCATGTTCGATTACAGACATGAGGTCCTGGGTTCGAGTCCCAGGTCGGGCCAATTCAAAAACCAATGTTTTCTATTAAGATTTTCTCAATATTTGCCCGAAGTTGGGCAGTTGGCGGTGTGATCCACCCCCGTGCCTCGGAGAGCACGTTGAGCCGTCGGTCCTGCGCCTGATCTCTCTCCGGTCGTGTTGGATTCCCGTCTCATCGGACTATGAGAGTGAAGGAATAGAGAGTACACTTGTTGTGTACTATGCCTGCCAATCCGCAGTGGAGCAGCGTGGTGGGTCTATGCTCTAAAAACCCTCGCTCCTTGGAATGAGGAGGCCTGTGCCCAGCAGTGGGACGTTAAAGGGCTGCTACTTACTTTTTACTTACTTAATATTATAATATTGAAGATTATTTAAGTGGGAAAGATTTTTGGAGTTGATTTCAGTTGCACATGAAAGCTAAACACATTGTAACGTACAAATACTCTGTTTAGTTTCTTGCAGTTGTAACCGTTGAGTTTCTTGCAGGTTACTTCTCAGCGGAATGAACTTTCCGAATCGGTGGTAGATTCGGACTACTGAAGATTGAAAAGTGCTTTTTGAGCCTACTTCAATAAATAATATGTTGAAATTGATTTTACACCCTTGAGGCCATAACTTTTACAAACTTTGAATGTAATATTTATTTATATCGAATCAACAGCCTAGAAAATAAGTTTCAATCTTCTTTTTGTAAAATTGACGATAATTTCATCCCTTACAACCCTTTTTTCGAAAAAAGTTAAAAAGTAGCCTATATCCTTTCTCAGGCTCTAAACTATCTGTGTACCAAATTTCATTTAAATCGGTTCAGTAGTTTATCCGTGAAAGGGCGAGAGACAGACAGAGTTACTTTGGCATTTATAATATTAGTAAGGAAGTAAAGATTGTCTGTTTTGATTTATAAGTTTTGTCGTGATTATGCATCGTTTTGTTTAAATACTTTTTTTTTAATTGAAACCGTTGCAAAAGACTCCCATTTACCACGCAAAAGTGAAAATTACTTATTAGATATATTATATAACATAGCATAAGCAAAAATTATAGGCAAAATCTCTAATATTTACTTGTTTTGATTCACATTGCTCATCAAAATATTTACATATAATAAACGACATGCAAGTGTTGCTATTGCGTTTTTTATCACTGAAATGCCGGAAAGGTCAAAAGCATACCGAATTACTACATGATATCCGTGATTCACATCATCTCAATTATGATAATCGCTACAATAACAAAAATATTAAGCACCTTAAAGGCTGTTAAACTTCCTCAAATGCTTAGAAGCGGAAGCTGTAACAATTTGGATAATCTAAAATGTTTCTTTTTTTAATATAACGTGCCCTCTAGCAGTTTCTAAACCTTTTCTTTCTTCTAAAAGTAGAATAATGAATGTCAATCCGGCTGTTGCTATATTATTTACACATACGTAAATCAATCAAATAATTATTAATCATTAGTATATATGCGAGGATATGTGTGTATGTGTATATAATTTAAGTGTATTTGTAAAAAACGGCTCCAAATAAAGTTTTCTTTCTTTCTTTCAATTGCCTTTCGTAAGTTGATAGCTGAACAGATTTGGCTAATTTCGGTTTTGAATTACTTGTGGAGGGTTTAAAAGATATAAGTATATACAAATGAAATGCTTGGAATATAGTAAAAACAACAATTTCGCATTCCCTTTGAATATTTTTCTACCTATCAAACATTTGATGTTCGTTCCGTCGCTTAGAAATCCATTGAAATTGAATCGTTAAGAAATTAATTTTAAAGGAGAGATTTTTTTCATTTGTTTTGACATTTGACATTGACAACCAACAATTTCTGAACGCAGCTATAATATTGGCAGGAATCTTGGCGTAAAGGTGTTTTGATTACAAATTCTCTTTGTTCCGGTTAAGTTTTAATCACATTTTTACTGCAGTTGAAACATTGTGCAATAACTAGCATGTAGCTTTTTTGTTTATTGATTCTATTACTAAGTTCAACGGGTCACTTAGTAAATATTTATAATAGCTTTATTTGAAACAATTCAAAATTAACAACGATGATCTCGCAGATGTTTAGAACTGTGTTGCAGTCATCAACGTCTTTCTTCACAATACATTAAGAATTTTGAAAAATATGTTAATAATGTGAACAGTGCAATAATTATAACTGTTAGCATGTGCATGCGAGCGTGCGTGCGCGTGGCTAAGCGTGTGCGTGTGTAAACTTTAGTATGATAAAAAATTGTGATTTATAGTAAAAAAAACTAGCATTTATCATCTATAACCGGCACTTAATAAATCAATTACTAATCACTTAATCGACTTACAAGCATAATTAAAAGTAATCCACTCATCAACGGATATTATGAAGCTATTGTAACATAAGTACAGTCATTACTACCCACCTAATTGAGAAGTAATATAAGGTCATATATCAGATACCGATCTGTGAAGTAAGTCAAAGGCTTAGAACAATGCATAGTTAACCGGATCTAGCAAAGCACACCTACGTAGTTACGTAAAAACATATATTTACTATATCATATACAAACACGAACGGCAATACATTATACTAATAAATTAAAAGTACGTGCGTACAAATTACACATGTCAGAAGTGAAACTTCTTTGGCAAACAAATTTTTAAGTCTTATTTATATTTATACAAATCTAAAACTTTAGTTTTCCGAGACTTAGAGGAAGGGAAAAAGGAAGATATGTTGGGAATTTTATTGTCATTGAAATATGAAAGTGTCTGAAATTAATACAAATAATTTATGGAAATCGTGTTTTTTTTAATATTAGAATTTGTTAAATTTTTTTTTTGAATTTAAAATTTCGAAAAAAGAGAATGTATGAAATATTTTTACTATATATTTTATAAAAGATAATATGACGAGTAGCAAAAATAACCTAACCCTCAAACGAATTAGCATAAAAGACGTTGCATCTTCGTGACTCTAATCACGCGTTTCAACCCTAAAAATTTTACCCCCATACGCCCAAAGAAGTTTCTTCACTTCAAAAAGTTGTATCTGTTAAAATTTGATCTAAATAACTAACGCTGTTTGTCTTAGGGATAACAGGAACAAGGAATAAAATTCCAAAACAATTTAATATATTTTTGTTTACATAAGTAATTTTAAGAATTAGATTAAACTACGTCATTTCGGTCATATTTTCGTGACACTACATCGTATTTACTAATTTTGACGAAAAACGTCAATATTAGAAATTATTAACTAAATTTGGTTTTTGAATATAAAATTTACAAAAGAGAATTTCTGAATTAGTTTTATTTTATATTTTATAAAAAATAGCACATTAAATTATTAAATGACGAGTGAGGCAAATGAATATTATTTGTAAATATTTAAATTACTTAACCTTCAAACGAATTAGTATAAAAAACGCCGCACATCTTTGTGACGCTAATCTCGCGTTTTATCCGTAAAGATTTTATACACCCATACGCCTAAAGAAGTTTCACTTCAAAAAGATAATTTTTCGATAATGCCATTAGAAAATAAAACAATGTATACATCAACCAACAATCTATACATTTTGAAGTAATAGTTATTTACACACGCTTGACTTGGGGAGTAAGTTGGTGAGTACACAACGAGAGCGTTACGAAAAGTGTAATCAAACGAGGCGAACGATAATTGAGACGGTGATATAAGGCAGTGAAGATAGAAAGATAGATAGTTACATTTCCTATTTGTTGTATTGGTAATTGTATTCATGTATTTGTATTCGATACTATTTACATTAGTTTCAAAATATTTATAAAAAAATAACTTCAGTTATACTTCAGTCGTATGGTCTAAAGTACTCGTTTTTGTTTTATTTTACATTGAAAATTTTGCGGCGTTTTTGACACAAGAAAATACAGGTTATTCTGGATTCTTTGGAAGTATAGGGACACAATTAAAAAAAGCTAATTTTACATGACATATTTGAAAATAAGACAGTTTTAATCAGTGGTCTATGACAACCTGCAAGGGGTCTACGTCAGCAAAAAAAAAAATTGGGGGTCCATGAAATGAAAATGGGGGTCCACAATACTGGACTGGATGAGACTGGACATCATTATAATTTATTTTATGTTTATTAAATGTTACGTATATTTTACATAACAGATACAAAATTTTATTTTGAGTAGTTTTAATTTAAATTCAATTAATAAATGTATAAATTAATATGTGTTTTTACTTTAAGTTTTTAACACTAAACTTCTCTACAGTTAGAAATTTACAGGAATTCAATATCAGGTAAGTAGGGGGTCTACCCAACACGGAAAAATATGGCAAGGGGTCTACGACACAAAAAAGTTTGGGGAACTCTGGGTTAAATCAACCGACGACATAATGACTTGTAGAGACGCTACGATTTGAATATGAGTTTTTGAGTGAAGAAAATATAGACTATTATGGATTCTGCTGTCCCTAATTATACTAAAATTATGGATTGTGTGATTAATCACCCCAAGCGAAGTGTCTTCGTAAAACTTTACTGTTTGTTTGAAGAACAACATAATCTAGCTTTTATATCTCATTTTTACCATTTATTACTAATCATGTCCTTTATTAAGTATCTCGAATTAAACATCTATTAGTGTTTTATAGCTAATATATCGAGGATGTATATAGGTTATCTAACATCAGATCACATCGATATTTTCCTCTTAAAAAGTCCACAATATCACATCTTTATGTTTTAAGGTTGACTCACTATAACCTTTTTTATTGTGATCAAATTTGTTTTCTTTTACTGATATTGTCAGAAATGAAATAACAGCAACATTCTCTTGTAATGATCATTAAGTATTGCATTTTGATATCGATCCAAGGTAATAGTACCTTGACCTCTCCACAGATCACATGTGTCAGTGTTGTGGTCTAAAGATTTACATAAATAATATCACGTTCTTCGTTTTATTGCACTAACAAATTGGATTGATGGTTAGCATGATAGGGACTGCATATTATGTGGTTCTAGGTTTGAGTCCCTGAAAAAAATTCAAATTTACCTTCTCCATTTATCAGAGCTTAGAAAAAAGAGTCACAGGGCTACATTTTATAAGTTCCATTTACATTACACTTATAAGAAAAGATGTTTACTACATTTAACAATTTTTTTATTTATTAAATCTATACATAAATCTAGCTATACACTATATACGCATTAAAACAGGTAGTCCTACGGATTTTTAATTTTCAGTAATTAATTGAAATTTATTATACATAATAACAAGGAAGGATATATATAAAAATAAAATAAAATCGACAAAAAATCGGAAAAATGTATTAAAATACGAGAACTTTAAGGAAAACTATGAACTACTATTTTAAATTTACGAATAATTTAGATAGCAATCAACAGAATAGAATAATTTATTAACGTTCTATCCGTCAGAATATTTATTACAAATGATGATCATATTCGTTTTACTGTTTTTCCTATAAAGGTTATAAAGATAGCTATTTTATTATTTCAATACAGTAATGAACATAAATAAATTAAATTTGACATTTTAAGCATATTAGCCAGCACTAATCATGTCTGTTACGTGAGATTCTTACTTAAATGTTAAATCAGTAAAGAAATTTATCAATTTAATTCGTTAATCCTATACCCTATAATATATGTAACCTATAATTAATTCCCACTTCCACGGCGAAGTTCTAATCAAAGAAAAATTTGGAAACTTATTCTAAAGCGTATAACCTCCTGCGTGCCTTCTCCGACTCACATGACGCTGGCGATCTAGTCTACACCCAATTGACACACTCGTTATCTAATCATCAAAAGAAGAACAGGAAGACTGTAATTAAGAATATTATATAAACTATTTGTAGAAAATCAACCCTGTTTTTAAATCTCATAAACCATACAACTCCTTCGTGGCTTCTGCATCTCACGTGACACTGGCGAAATGGCACGTGCTCAATTGTCACACCTGAAACTAATAAAAGAAAAAGAAATGGAAGACAAAAATTCATTCCTTTGTTACCGGGGGTAGAATAAAGACATGACCATAAATCGATAACTCAATCATGTTTGATCGCTGAATGTAAAACAAGAAAGATTATTACTCTATATAACAGAAGGTCCAAAAATGGCTCGATAAATATGTAAACTTACAAGTAAAGAAAAAATAACACGGGTTTCCAAACCAGAATTGTAATACCACTATAACGTCTGGCTTTTTATACTAAACTTTTATATTTTCCACGTTATCACTATTATTTAGATTTGTTTCGTTTATAGTCCATTATATTGACTATGGATATTCTGATCTCATGGCTTCAAACTATTTGCATGGTATAAGCGGTAGAATATGTTGGAATCATTAATAATATTTAAGATATTCATAAACATATCTTGTTACAGGGTTAAAGCCAGTGACGGAGGCTTGTTTGGGATGCATCTGCCAAGCTGTCTCTGGATGTCAGGAGGGTCTTAAATGCGACGGAGATGCCTGCGGCCTCTTCAGAATCACCTGGGCATATTGGGCTGATGCTGGCAAACCTACTCTAGCCGGTGTTTCTCCGGACTCCCCTGACGGTAAGTTTATTCCATATTGTTATATCTCAAGCAATTTAAGTACATTTATTTTCATATTAGTCTTCTCTAAATATAGGGGGCGTTAGTCAATCAATTGTTATCCAATAAAGGAAGTTGTGTTGCTAAATATTTAATCGTTGCAGGTAAATTTGACAAAGTTGTGTTCCATTAAAAAAGGCATTAATAACATAAGGATAGTTAATTTAGTCGCAGTGGCAGCCAATTATGGACCCACAAATGGGTATAAATCTCCTCGTATTGAGGGTTTTTAGAGTATAATTCCACCACGCTTAAAATTTAATAAGTTTTAATCATTTAGGTCTTAGCCTCTAAACCTGTACACAATAGTTGACACAATAAACTTAAAATGAAGATAATATTTAATAGGTTCTATTAATATTATGCTGATTGATATTAAATTGGGCCATCTAGAAGTTCTAGTATAGTAAATATAATCATTCAACTGTGAACTAAAACAATTTGAATCAAAGGTCATGTATCTATAAATTGTATTGTTAAATATGATCCGATTTAACGAACCGTTGGTCACCTGACATTTGTTAGATCCTGGCGAACTCACGCGTTTTAAATGTCGAGAAAGAAACGTTGACGTGATAATATGTATCACAATAATTTCATAGAATAAAAATCATTATATGACGCATGTTCATAAATTAAATATCAGGGTTAAGTTCCCGGATTTACCAAAATCGGAAAGCTAGTACTTGGCAATGACTATCATTCGAGGTCTTACGACCAATGTTACAAATTACGGACGAGTTGATGACTCAAGACTGTTTTAAACGTAGTCAAGTATAGCCTTAACTTTATTTGGTGATATGAACTTGCATTTCGTTGCAAAAATGTATTATTTTATTTAAATTTGTATTACGACTTTATTTTTCCCTAAATGCAACTTCAATTCAACAAACACAAGATACGATCAACTATTTTATAAATTGTATACTTATATGTTAATCTTAAAATTATAAAAATGGAATGATTGTTAAATGGGGTTTTAATTAATCTAAATTTAATTTTGATTATTGCCTTTTTCAGCATACCCAAGCTGCGCCAACGACCCTTACTGCGCAGCTGACACAGTCCAAGGCTACATGAGGAAATTCGGACAGGTACAATATAATCTAAATTTTATCTATACCAATGTATCCCGAGGGGATGTGAGGAAACCCGTTCTTACTGAGCGCTTACGTCGCGACAGGAATATCTATGCCAAATTTCAAATCAATCGGACTTATAGTTTCGGAGATTGTTTTAATATGTAATGAGGGGGAGAAAAATTTTAAGTAAAATGTTATTGTGTATCTGTATCGTCGTCTGTATATCTATTTATATGTGTCAATGTTTGTATATGTACATATTAATCTATATATTAATACGTGAATTTAGGAAATTTTCCCACAAGTGAATGCAAAATGCTAATATTTCTTTTTATTAATGCATAAAAAATAGAATCAATAATAAAAACATTAGACGCACCATGAACTTGACACACACATGCCAAAATACTCTTCTGTCATTCGCTGACAATTATGTCAAACGCCATAAGGTTACATTAGAAAAGTTTATATTGTCAAAAGTACCAATGAGGTTTTATTAGAAAACCTCCTTAACCCGTCGATGGCGAATTAATTGGTCCCGATTGGCAATAATAAAAGCAATAAATTAAAGAAGAAGAATATTAGAAAAGTTACTGTGGTGGTTGAGTTTCTTATATTTTATGACGTTCCACAAAACTCTTTTAATTTTCTTTCAAACAAAAACAAAAATTAGCGAAATTGATCCGCCCCTTCACGCGTGTTGCCGTGACTAGGGGAAATAGGGATATATTTTATACAAACACATATTTTTACCTGTGGTAATAAACGTTTTTAATTTTTTTCTTATTTGACAAGTTATTGACAATCCCTAGGCGTTATAGTGTACCTCGCTCCGATTATGGTAGAGATCGTTTATCGAGACGGTCGCAACGGTTGAAAATAGAATTAAAGAAGACACAATTTTATTTTCAACCGTTGCGACTAAAGAAGACACAATTTTGTTTTTTCCATCACAAAAACCGTACAATCTCCTACGTGCCTTCTCCAATAAACTTGACACTGGCAAAATAATCTGTGCCTCATTGGCACACCTGAAAGCCACTAAACAAAGAAGAAGAAGAAGTACCTCGCTCCGAAATAAGGGTGCATTCCACCATTATTGCAACGTTACTTGTTTGAACAGGCTATATTGTTCTTAACTTTAGCTACCTAATAAATACAACCTTTCAAATGAATATCCCTGATCGAAATGGTAGGCGAATTGAGTTACAGATATAAATTCCATAAACTTATTGTACAGTTGTCATTGACATTTGCATATGGCCGCTGCGCATGAGATCATCGAAACTGTCAGCCAATTCATGAACAAAACAATCGAACTGATTTATTTCCGTTTAAAATTACCAAATGCCATGACTAATATTGAATTATTCATATTCAATTTTGGTGACTGCATTTTTAAAATAAATAAAACTAGTAACAAACTTCGTGTGAACTTGCACAAATATGTCAATCACTTCTATTATATGAATGCATATATTGCACTCTATTTTTTATCCCCAAATACAAGTCCTTGAGGCAAAGGTTTCTGACCACACAGCATTTATACACTATAATAATCTTAAATTTGCTACGTATCCTAGAATACATATACAAATATCAATGACTAGTATAATAAGAAATTAAATAAAGAAATTACGTACGTACTTTATATTTTAGTGTTGTTATGTATGTTAGTAATCAAATATTTTACAGTTATATGTAAAACAAATAAGGGAATAAAAAATTGCACCACATCTCTTGTCTGTGCGATTTTATAAGATTAAAAATAATAATCAGTTAAAACACCGATGCTCAATCTTTGAATTGTAGACTGTATTTTTAAAAAATAAACACATGTGAAACGGATGTACATAATAAATTTACATAATCCTTTGTCACTGTCGAATAATTCAAGCGTGAGATCACAGAACTTGTTTTTAATGTCTATTCTCAAAATAACAATAACATCACAACACTTAGCCAGCAAAATGGTAAAAAAAAAGCAAACTAAAACCCAACTAAGATAAATATGTACTTATGTTTTCATTTTTGTGAAGAGCAAAGTTAATTTATTTATTTATAACAGTAATATAAAAGTGAAAATGAATAGTTTTTTCTATTGTTCGTATCACGAAAAAATTGGCTTCCAATACGGTCATATTTCTTTTGTAACTTTCCAAGTTAAATATACGGTTATCTGTTCTTTAAAACCTATTTTCAAGCAATATGAAATATTTATTTAAAATAGTTATAAACAATTTAAAGATTTAAAGATTACATAGAAATGATCAAAGTTACCTTCAAATAATTATCATTAAAAGTGTAAGTTTTCTTTGAATTAAATGCGGGTTTTTTTTAAGTATTAGTATCTAACCAACACTACAAAAAAAGAGTTGGTTGTTTGTAAAGTGATTTTACGTAAATGGACAATATGGATTTATTAATGGATAATAATTTTACGTGATAAAGTCATAAGAGTACATTCGTCTAAATGTCTCTGTTCCACTCGAATGTATCTCTCGTTGGACTGGAAAAGGGATGGATGCTTCACAAGCAGATCGCTTGGGCCGATCGCGCCTCTCTATCTCGTTTGCACGTTCGGCTCACGCGGAACGTGATTGAGTCATGCTTTGCTCGGGAACCGGCAATTTATAAGACGTTATGAGGTCAGAAACTGTTGATTTGCTTTCTTTTCTGCCGCCAATATAGTGCGTGCATATATTTTAAAAACATACAGAAAAGAAAATTGGTATTTCAAAGAGTTTTTGTTTAAGCCTCTATCTTTATATATATATATATATATATATATATATATATAATACTTAAGTGCGCATAGGACACTGGACCGATTTGTTAAAATCGAAAATATTTGAGTGTGTTCAGGTGAGAATCTTGAACAGTGAATAATGATAATTCCATCAGATAAATAATGAATTTATCCATGGGATCAAAAGCAACACGGTAATACTGCCTAGAACAGTTAGTAAATATGTTTTAGCTGGTAGAAGCGCGACTAGATAGGGCAGCAGAGGAAGCACTAGTTAATCACTAAGGATGTTTCATCGTTCAACTTGTTGCAAAAAACTAACCATCGACACATATACAAGGTGTTAGGAGACCGCTCCCTAAAACGAAGACAGACGATAGCACTAATGAAACCTTTGATGATTGGAAGAAAAAATCTAACCTGATTTTAAAAAATCATATTTTTAAAATTTATTACGTATTATTAACATTATATACGCTACATGATGTTAGTACAGCTAAATGAAACGAAAGTTTCATAAAAAAATCATTACTTTACTAAAATCAATGAAACACAATCAGCTGACGCTCGGATGAAAGAACCCGAAAACGAAGGACACTTTCGCTTAATTTATTAGTTTTTTACACACATACTGGTGCCGGCCGCGTACGTTCGTTGACCTGAGCGTCAGCTGAACGTGCTTCATTGTTGATTTTTTTAAACGCGAACGGGAATTTTATGTCACTCATATTACAACTTTAGAGTTAGAAATTACTTTTGGAGCTGCGCGTCGATAGTCAGTGTATTGCTACAATAAAAATAATTAAGTTTAATACAATTTCTCCCTTTCAGGACTGCAACAACGATGGCGTAATAAACTGCTACGATTTTATGGCCATCCACAAGCTCGGCGGATACGGGTGCAAGGGTGAACTACCATTCAAATATGTCAATGTATTCAACCAGTGCGTGGCAGTGGTACAAGCACAACAAGGCTAAATAAATAATTTTACTATCTTTTTTTAAAAAAAACATTACAACAAAAATGATGTACATGAAAAAACACAATAAATTAAAACAGGGTACGTCAATATTGTGTAATTCATTTAATTTGAGACAAACATATTAAATTAGGTTTATTAAAAGTATCGTAATATCCCCTGTATCCCAATCCGCTTGTGTTATTCACATGATGTATGCGCTATTATAGGATGCCATTATTAATTAGTAAATACGATGTAGTGTCACGAAAATATGACCGAAATCATGTAGTTTAATCTAATTCTTAAAATTACTTATGTAAATAAAAATATATTAAATCGTTTTGGAATTTTATTCCTTGTTCCTGTTATCCCTAAAACAAAATAGCCTTAGTTATTTAGAACAAATTTTAACAAATACAACTTTTTGAAGTGAAGAAACTTATTTGGGCGTATGAGGGTAAAATTTTTAGGTTTGAAACGCGCGATTAGAGTCACGAAGATGTGCAACGTCTTTTATGCTAATTCGTTTGAGGGTTAGGTAGTTTTAATATTTACAAATAACATGTGACATTTTATTTTTGCTACTCGTCATATTATTTTTTATAAAATATATAGTAAAAATATTTCATACATTCTCTTTTTTCGAAATTTTCAATTCAAAAATAATATAATTTACCAATATCTAATAATAAAAAGAACACTTGGCATTTTTATTTACAATTCGTCATTTGAGATTTCAATCCGCTTATTTGTATTAATTTTCGACATACTTAATATTTTTATGACAATTAAATTCCTAACATATTTTCCTTTTTCCATCTCTCCAACTCTCGGAAATCTAAAGTTTTAGATTTGTATAAATATAAACAAGACTGCAAAATTAGTTTGTTACTTCAATGTGTACTTTGTACGCACTCACTTTTAACCTTTTTTGAGGCAAAACACAGACACCTTTCAACAGACTTTTAACAAAAGTTTTCATGTAGAATGGCAGAAAACTATATCATCTATAATTATTGTTACCTTCAAAGAAAAAGGGCAAATTATTCAGTCTCTGTTAGAGGTTGAATAATTTACCTTTTTCGTTCCTACAGAAAAAGATATTAGAACTTACAAATTGATAAAATTCGAATTTATACTTTTTTGTTATAAAAATCCTCTAACAAGTCCAAATTGAACACCTAAAGTGAAATTTACAGAAAATAAAAGGCTGACTTTTAAAACACAAGGGTGTTCGTTATTACTCCATCGTTTACTTCACACCCACGTAATTTAAACTGTAAAAACAAAAAGATATATACAAGGTTTATTACTCACTTATTTAAATACTTGGAAGAGAAACCTTCGTTCGAAACGCTCTAAGAATATCGCATGCACGGAGAAGTTTGAGATTAAGCATAATTAAAGCATATCTATTTGTTCTACGTCTTATTTAATATTATTAGATTATTATGTTTAGTATGTATCTATTTAAAATATGTATTCAAATATTTGTATGTATTTAAAGATATATGTATTAGTATGTAGGAATATTTGTATGTATGTCTATATTAGGGAACACCACCTACCCTATTTACTTCATATAATCTCCCTAACCCTAAGGTTGCCTGGAAGAAATCGCTAATGAGCAATAAGGTCGCCTAATTTGTACCATTTATTAAGTTTGTTTCTGTGTTACTTGTCTCATGTTTGTGGTGTAGAATAAAGAGTTTTCTATCTATCTATCTATCTATCTAATTAAAGTTACTAATATTATAAAGAGGAAACATTTGTGTTTTTAACGTTTTCATACAAAAAATACTGGACCGATATGCAAAAAATTCACTATTAGAAAGCTGCATATTCACTGAGGGACATAAGCTATATTATTTATAAAATGACGAATCCCTTCTGTTTTTTTTTTTAAGAAGACACTTGGTCAAATTTTTACGAACTAAGACTATATGACTTGACGCATATGTGTTAGAATTTACATACATCTAGGCACCTATCTCAATATGATATTATTTTTAACCTTAGAGTTCTCCATTCCTCTAAAAAGGTGAGCATAATAGCAGTAATATTATTCGTTATTATATCGCCAATCTTAAATTTAGCCAGCACTAAGTTTGGCTTATAGTAGTTATAGTTGAGTTATTTTGCAATAAGGTCTATGCTCTAAAAACCGTCTCTCCTCTAAGGTACAAGGTCAGATGTGGGATATTAGAAATTCGTTGCTAAAAATTCTCCTTATTGCTATGGTATGGGGAACCACCCGGATAACACGGGGTAAAATAACATAGAACAATTCAAACATGACATTTTATTTCTGAGAATTGACACTCGACATCCGAAACTAATAAATTATAAACCACAATGCTTATTTGAATAATCCCGTGCACTTCAGTTACAAAGTTTAAATGGGTTTTTACTATGTATTTAAGATCCGCCTCCTGAACCTACGTGTTCAATTGTCAGTTAGTTTTTGTGAGCGACACAGCCTTCATTATGTCATCATTCATTGGAATATAAATAAAAAGCTCCGTCATTTATAATATGTTGGAAGAAATGCCATTACATAGGAGCAGTACGATTTGCGTTTATGGTGAAGACGAGGCGTAATTTTGTTCAAAATGTTATTAAAAGATGTGACAGTTGTTGTTGCTATTGTCTTTTTAATCAGTGTTGTAACAGGTGAGCTTATTTTGTTATTATATATATAGTAAAGGTCATGAACATGTAATTTATATCAACCAACATCGACCGGTTTTCTCCTAAGAAAGATACTTCATTTATCTACTGTACAGCAGAAGTCCCAAGTTTAAATTATATTTTCAGTAATTAATATATTTATATTGTGTATATCCTTACATTGTTACAACAAAATCCTTCTGCGCATTAATCTGTCTGCTTGTCCATTGATAAACTCAAAAAAATTTCAATGTTTTCACGCTGTTTTCAGTAATAGGGTTCTTAAGGAAGGCTTTTTAGTTAATTGAGAAACATATTACAGTTTGATGGATATAAAAGTGTGGTAGTGAATGATGAATTGATGTAACTATAATAAATTGAAATTATTATATATTTTAGTGATGATATAAAAAGTGATCCAATTTAAATTTAGCCTTTTATGGGTTCAGAGGAGTTCTTCAAGGAAAGCGTTTGATCTTAGATTTAAGATCATTACTTAATTAAATAAGAAACTTCATTCATGTTCAGTATTTTAAAGCTCGCTTGAATCATTAATTATGCCTTTTAGCATTATTTTCAATACGTATCTGAGACGGACATTAAAAAGCTAGTAATAATAAATTAGCACGAGGGTTCTCTTCTGCCACGTTCTTAGAAAAACTCACAACAAATAATAGCAATGTCAGTCGTATATTAGGAATAATATCAGAAAATGCCTTGATTTGATGACTTAAAAGTATTGTAAAACAATACTCAAAATAATGAATTTTTCATTTGTTGACTTATTTTTCGTTGGGAATTGCTTTTATGCACCCCTACTAAGAATCAGGGAGTATGCGACTCCCAGGCTGAGCCAGAATACCCTCTAAAAAGCTAACCCTCATCAAAAGTATATGAACATTGCGTGTTGCCAGTGACGACTTACGGTTACGAGACATGGCCAATGCTTGAATAAAGATATTTTGATTTGATTTGATTTATATGGGCCGTTACACACCACAGTGATACCCTGCAAAATAGCAAAGATTTATATTTTTATTAAAGATTTATAAGTTTATTTTAGGTACACATATATCCAATTTAAATGATACATGCTTACGGTGCTTGTGTCACGTTGCCGGATGCGATTTATCACATACCTGCACTAAGGGTTACTGCGGCCCTTTTTATATATCCAGAGTTTACTGGGTAGACGCTGGCAAGCCTACACTACCCGACGACAACCCTGAGAGGAGAGAAGGTAAGTTACACTAATAAATACCTGCAAATTATGTGTTTTTAAAATCTAGTCTTTAGTAATACGACACACGCTAAGAAATAAACGTACGTTCTGAATCTTTCGTCTCTTTGCTTGGAATTTATTTTCTTTGTTTTTTTTTAATTTATCTTTGTTTGAATTGGCTTCAGTCATGGTGAAATAGGTGTCAATTTTATTTAACTCTTTACTTCTATCTGGAAATCGCATAGCACTTGGTCTGTTGATACAATGATATGTAGGTATGTTGAAATTAATTTAAGACAGACGCAATATACATTAAAATAAATAATGAAACAACGGTTGTGCAGCGTTCGGGAAACTACGCCAGATATTTTCGTACGATATTCCTCAGTGCCTGAAGACCAAAGTCTTCGAACAGTGCGTGTTGCCAGTGATGACCTACGGTTCCGAGAAGTGGTCGCTGACTATGGGGCTCATGCGGAAACTGAGAGTCACTCAGCGTGCGATAGAGAGGGCTCGGAGTTTCTTTACTTTCTTTAATCAGAAATAAAGAGATCCGTAGTAGAACCAAAGTCACTGACATAGTCCTTTGAATCGCGAACCTGAAGTGGCAATGGGCGGGGCACATAGTCTAAAAGACCCCCCATAAGGTGGACCGATAATATAAAGAGGGTCGCCGGTAGCCGCTGGAGCCAGGCGCAAGATCGGGTCTTGTGGACGTCATTACATGAAACCTATGTCCAGCAGTGAATGTCCATCGGTTGAAGCGACGACGACGGTGACAAATGAAACAACGCAATATTGCATACTTAGTAGTAGAAAAAATTAACGGAACAAAATAATTAAAAAATTTTTAATAGTTTTTCAAATGGCTTTATCTTTCGTTAAAAATTGGAATTCTTTTTTCATCGTATTCGTTTAGACTACGCGTATTGTGTTACATGAAAAAAATAATTTATGCAAAATCTTAAAATAAGAAACTTCAAGCTTTAAATTGCTTTTTATTAAACTCGTATACGACTAATTTTATAAAAGATAACCATTTGAAAATCATTAATTTTTAATTCTTTCATTTTTTCGTTAGTGTATGTATACAAACAAAGACTAGTAATTTTATTTACCATTTAAATTTATGTCTTAGTATTTGAAAAACAAGTAATATACTAAAAAGGCATTTTCTTAAGAAGCACATCACTGCTTGAATGACCTCAACTACAACTATTATCGCTTTTTTTTTCAAATCAATTATGGTGTTGCTACCACTGCTGTTTATGTTATAGTTTACACCTAGCTTTAATTATTATTAATTTTTGTTTATTTTTTACTGTTTTTTTTATTTATCTTATTTTTCTTTATTTCTGTCTATCTCTGTATTCTTTCTTTAGCACATTTACCAACGATTTTTCTAACACAAGAAGGGTTGGCTGGTAGATAAAGCTTTGTAGCTTTAAGCCCCCCCATTTGCACTTTTTTTTTATTGCTGACAGATTAGCGCTTGACTGTGATCTCACCTGATGGTAAGTGATGATACAGTCTAAGATGGAAGCGCGCTAATCTGTTAAGAGGCGATATACCCCTTACGGTTTCTACACAGCATCGTACCGGAACACAAATCTCTTTGTTTGGCGGTACGTTTTTGCTGGTAGGGTGGTAACTAGCCACGGCCGAAGCCTCCCACCAGTCCAGACTCAGACAAATTAGAAAATACAATTTCCTAAATTCGTCCTACCGGGGATCGAACCCGGGACCTCCGCTAGCAAAGCGAATACTCGCACCACTGCGCCAGCGAGGCCGTCAGAGGCCGAGGCACTCTGTGAAATGAAGTTTATAAATAAATAAAATAAAATAATATTACTTTTATTATAGCTAATTTATTACATCATCAAACAATTATATTACCACTAGCTGTTCCCGCGGTATTACCCGCGTAATTCTTGAATTCGTAATTCGGAAAACCGGTTATTAGTGCAAGTTTAAATCGCAAAAGCGACATATATTACCAATATCAAATCAAAGGGTAAATCGTAAAGGAAATCTCTCAGCCAGATTCGCTTATATCTAGATCCCATGGAAATATGGAGAAACAGGTCTTAGTAAGAGACTATTATAGTATAGAGATTTCAAGTAAATTTTCATTAAGGAATATGGGGAAACTCAGTCTTGTTAAGCGTCTACGTTGCCTACGTTAAAAAGACAGTCTTTTAGACTTGCTGTATACCAGATTACATTTAAATCGGGTCAGTAGATTTGTAATAAAAGCGCGACAGTTAGACAGAGTTACTTTCGCGATTATAATATTAGTAAGGATAACGACTGGTACCGAAAGCTCTTGAGTATTCTTATTTGATTTCAGCATATCAAGATTGTGCAAGAGACTATTACTGTTCACAGAAAATTGTAGAAAACTATATGGCTAGATTTGGACAGGTAGAATATTTTAAATAATGTACTTTAAAATATAATTCAAAATATTTTTCGGGCATCCCTAAAAGAAGTCTTAATGAATAACCCGTGGGACTTATTTTTTCTATTTATTTCTGACAGGTTAGTGTTCGACTACGGTATCTCGGTAAGTGATGATACAATCTAAGATAGAACCAACTTGGTAACAGGTAATTTACCTCTAAATAATTTAATATACAGTATTGTTTCGATCTGCTGTCTAACAGTTTTCAGTTCCTGCTATTAGTACCTTCTCTTCTTAATTTATTTATCCCTTCAAGTTAAAATACATTTTTTTAACTTGCAGAGACTCTTGATAGTAATACAAATGTTTCATACATTAATTATCTATTTGTATAAGAATCCTATTTTCGAAACATAAAAAATTCTAAATTGGAATGGTTTGAAAGTCTACTTTCTTTTTTTTATTATGACAACACACAAACGAATAGAGTCACCTGGTGGTAAGTGATTACTGCCGCCTATGGACACCTGCAGAACAGGGCAACTGCCGATACGTTGCTCGTCCAGGAGGTCGGAGTTTATTGGCCTTTTAAACAATTGCATGTTGAAGTCTTGGGGGAACACCGCTGATGAAAATCGGTTCCACATTTTGCAAGTACACGGTGACAAGGACTGACCAAACCCAATTGTCAAGGAGTGTCATTCAAATAGAGTATGTAGGTTGAATTTATTTCTACGACGAGATGATAACTCCATGTAATAGATTCTATAGAAGGCACAGAGGGAACTTATGGTTGTTCTGTGATCTAGTCTCCAGTTTATTGGTCAATTGGAATTTGCCGACAATTCAAATTACCCAGCTTTGAATCCGATTCACGCTAGATGACGTAACACTTCACTTTAATTTTCTTTTCGAGATTTGTACATAAAACCTTTTTCACAGGACTGCAACAGAGATGGTGTTACGGACTGCTATGACTATATGATGATCAATCACCATGGTGGTCAAGGCTGCTCTGAACCACTTTACTTAACACAGCTCGGACGTCGACGATTGGAATTATTTCGACAATGTCGTTTGCAATAATACAAAGACAGATTCTTTACAAAAAACAAATTGTAAAATGAGAGTTGTAAATATCTACATACATAGCATCACACCTCATTCCCATAGGGGTAGGCAGAGACCACGTCCTTCCAGTAGCCAAGATTCTTGCATATCTCCTTCGCTTCTTTCATTCTCAATAAACCTTACATACAAGTACGTCGGTTTCGAGTACTCTTGATCTGGTTCTTATTTAAAATCTCCTGGATTTAGTCTAGGAATGTTCGCCTTGGTCTTCCCCTTCCAACTATCCCGTTCGCTTTTGACTCTTAAATCCTTTTTGTCAATTTCCTTTCATTCATTCTCTACGTGCCCAAACCATCTAAGCATACCTTTCTCAATTTTATTCTCTACATCTTCTTTTATACCACAACGTTCTCTATATTAAATCAATATTTTTCATTTTATTGATATCGTTGTTTTAACTGATGTCCTTCCACTGTTAGATGGTTTCTAGCTATTTATGCGATGTGTTTCCCAATTTGTCTGAGTTTGGGCTGGTGGGAGACTTCGGCCGTGGCTAATTGCCACCCTACCAGAAAAGTCGTAGCGCTAAGCAAAGAGATTAGTGTTCCGGTACGATGCTGTGTATAAACTATAAGAGGTAAATTGCCTCTTACCAGATTAGCGTACATCTTAGATTGTACGTTCTTCCATCTTAGATTTTCATCATTAACCATGAGGTGTGATCACAGTCAAACACTAACCTGTAAGTAATAAAAAAACAAAGGGACGTTGGACGGGTCCACTATGAATTCCCCAACAGAAGAAAACATACACTAGGTTTACTGTTTAAAAAAAAAAGTTAAGTAGCAGCCCATTAACGTCCCACTACTGGGCACAGGCCTCCTCACTCCGACGAACAAGGGTTTTTTTAGAGCATAGGCCCACCACGCTGCTCTACTGCGGATTGGCAGGCATAGTACACAAGTGCACTCTCTATTCCTTCACTCTCATAGTCCGATGTGACGGGAATCCGACACGACCGGGGAGAGATCAGGCGCAGGACCGACGGCTTAACGTGCTCTCCGAGGCACGGGGGTGGATCACACCGCCAACGTCCCAACTTCGGGCAAAAATTGAGAAAATCTTAATAGAAAACTCAATATTGATTATTGAATTCGCCCGACCCGGGACTCGAACCCAGGACCTCATGTCTGTAGTCGAACATGCTAACCACTAGACCAATGAGGCAGTTTAAAATGTAGTCTGACAGGTGTGCCACAAGGTAGTATTTTAGGACCATTTCTTTTCCTCACTTATATAAATGATATTATAAAAACAACCAGTCACCCTTGTGTAATATTTGCAGATGACACCACAGTACTTATAAAAAGTAGGAGTATAAGGTTATATGAACAGGACATAAATTATACTTCAGAAAACAGTGGCTCAGTAAAAATGAATCTAAACAAAATTAAAATGATGCAGTTTAGTTACTACAATTCTAAAAGTTTGGTTAAGAATATTAAATTTGAGGATATGAAAGTAGAAGAAGTTAACACGTTAAAGTTTCTTGGAATTACCTATGACAATATGTAACTGGAAGACATATTGAATAGTATATTAGTAAAAAATTACATAAATTTGTATATGCACTAAAGAGACTAGCTCTGACAGAATGTCTCAGTGCTTATCGATTATGTATCAATTGTAATGTCTTATGGTTTAATATTGTGGGTTAACTCAGTTGAAATTACTAAGGCATTCAGACTACAAAAGCTATCTATCAAGCTATCTAATCAGGGCTATCTGCAATGTGGGACCATTTGAGACCTGTAACAAAAATACACATACTGCCTTTGCCATGTATGTACATAAAAGATATGTGTGTGTGTATTTGTTAAAAAATATCCACAATATTTTAACCGAAATTGCGAAATTAACGCAAAAAGATGTAAGCTGCCCAAAGAAATTGAACAATTGACGGTAAATCTTCTAAAAATAACTCGAGAAAATACTTTTAGAAAATTGTTACCATGATATAAATGAATATGTAATGTCACAATTTATATATAGGGTGGATATTTAAGGTATTGATTCTATATTTTGATATTGTAATTATTGTTTGACCTATGACTTCAATTAATTATTATAACTTCTTTATTAACATATTACATACTCGTATTAGCATACTATTAAGTTATAATTTATAGCGACATTCTTGCAAATAAATATTTATTATCTATTATATAATCTTTCGGTCTTTGGGCCCAATGAAGAGAAAAACCAAATAAAACAACATTTTATTTTATACGTTTATATAAAAATAATTTTAAAGTAAATATGTCACGTTATAATTCCTTAATTAATTATTATATTATACAGTTTTAAATTAACAATCTTCTTATGAAATTATTATGTAATAAAATATATTCAAGTTGTACACTTTATTATAGAAACACTGCAATATATTTTATGTTCGCTAATATCTGTTATGTACCATTGTTTTCAGAAATCACATATTTTTCAAAACCAAACCAATTCTGCAAAAAACCTCACGTCTTATTAATCAACTAGCTGAGCCCGCGACTTCGTTTGTGTGGAATGTTTTTTGGGAAGCATTATCATTAATTTAGGCTATATACGTATAAATACTTCAATGAGCTATTTGCTGTGTATTACTACAAAGAGCTTATAGTCCTTTTTCAGGCTCTAGATTGTCGGTGTATAGTAAATGTGAAAATTTATTTTTTTTTAATTAACACCCCTGCACCCCCTGCGGGTTGAATTTCGCAAGATCCGTTCTTAGCTGACCTCTACTCGGCAAAAGGAATATTCCTACCAAATTTCAAGTCTCTACGCCTTATGGTTCCAGAGATATTTTGANTTCCGATTATATATATAATCAATAGATGATGGCTGCACGCACAAAAAAGTATGACTCATTGTCACGTTCCACCTGAGCCTAGCGTGCAAGCAAAAGCATGTAACAAGCGATAGACAGGCGCGATCGGCCTAATTCCATTGTTTACTACAATAACTTTTCATCAATGTTTTCTTATGACGTTATCATATAATTTATCATATTTATTTAATGATTTTTGCGTAGCGACGTTTTTTTAGTAAATGGCGAGTGTTGTTAGTTTTATTTAAGCTTACAATAATAACAATACGTAATACACGAATGCAACAAAACTCCTGGCATTTTCCTGCTTTATTACAATACATGAACCGATAACTAATTTTCAAATTATTCCTATGAAATGACATTAAATATATAACATATGCTACATTTAATAACTAAACAATAGGTTTTCATGATAAATATTTTATATTATATAAGTTTTAAAGCTTAGGCCAGAGTCATTCCTAAATTAATTATATTCAGTGTTCACTGTTCAGGCGAAAGTCACGAGCGGAGCGGGTGAGTTCCATTGCTCGGTTTCAGTTTCTTCGTCGGATTCATCGGGGAAATGGACCTGAATGATATCATCATCATAACATTGAGAGTTCTATGTGACATTCGTGCAATTGTTTTTAATTTTCTTTTCTTCTGAACTCGTTTGTTACATTAGTAACGTCGATTGATTAGTTAAGATACCACCATCAATCCTTAAATATTCCATTATTAACCATTTAGCTACTTTGAAATGTTTAAAAATAGATCTGAGTTTAAGATACCTATGTGTAGATGTAATTATACAACTACATAATACTAGAAACACTAGAAAACCCTTTGCTTTGTCCTGACGTATATTAGCTATTACGTTTGAAAGCTCCTATTCCTATATAAGGTTCTCAGGTTTTTTCAAGTTCGCTCAAAAAGCACTTTTGAATCATCAGTGGTCTGTCCGTTGATAACAAATCTACCACCGGTTCGGAAAGTTGAATCCGCTGAGAAGAAACCGGCAAGAAACTCAACGGTGACACTTTTAGAGATAGTTATGTATGTTACAATGAATAATATTTTGCTTCTGTGTGCAACTGGAATCAAGTCCAAACATTGTTATCACTCAAGTAATCTTCAACATTATAATATGACTTTTGTAAAACTATGTTCTTGAAATATTTTTAAAAACTATGCGGAGAAAACTCTAAAGCCTATTGCGGTATCTTATTAAATGTGGGTATACTCAACCCGACAAATGATTTCTGAACCTTTTTCAGTCTAAAAGATGGGATTACAATTTTTTTTTAATTCTAGCATTAAAATTGAGTATTTCACTTTTTTTGCTGTATAAGTGAATATTATTACGGATATATAAGATATAATTGAATAGGCACTTCGAGTTTTATAAAAACTCAAAATTCACCGATATTGATTTATCGATTCAAATGAACATACAATCAGAATACTTTCGCTTCTAATAACATTAGTAAGTTAAAATTATAACGCCACGTACCCATGGAGTTACAAGGCGCTGGCCTCCCGATTTCAGTGAAGCAGCTTCATTCGCCTGCCAGGCCTAATTAAAAAAATATTATTAATGATAAAAAAATATATTTTTATTTTGGAAAACAATTTGTGCTTGAGACAAAAAAATAACAAAATTTATACATAGATCAGTAAGTTTTCTCTATTAATAACTACGTAAAGAGCAAGCTTAGGAATATAAAACAGAAATTAAATAAAAAAAATATCTACATTAAATTTTGAAAATTACATAAAGTTTTGAAAATTATAAATTAGCTAAGATTTCTTTCTTCAACAGAGATGAACGTTAGAATTTATTTAATTTACTCGTATTGTATTAACCACAAACCCTAAAGATAAAAAAGCTAGAAACAAAATTCGTCTTAACATAGGCTGGGCTAAACCAACATTTACTTAAGTGGCGTGTACGTAAATTTGGGCAACCGAATTTTATACTTCCTAAAAGATATAAAGCGTCAATGCTAACGTTAATTAACTTATATAGGACTAGCTGAACCCTGAAGTGAAATGTTTTTTGGGTAGAATTTTCATTAATTTTGTCATCAATTGTTTTACAAATAAGAAACACGTATAACACCCTCGCAACCCCCCTTGCGGGTGGAATTTCGTAAAATCCGTTCTTAGCTGATCTATACTCGGCAATAGAAATATTTCTACAAAATTTCAAGTCTCCACGCCTTATGGTTCCAGAGATATCGTGACGAGTGAATAGATACCTGGATACCTCGTATAGCTGAACCCGAGTAGCATTTTCATTAATTTAGGCAAATTGTTTAAAAAAAAAGGATCATACTCGCACTGCCCTTTGAGGGTGGATTTTCCTAAAATTTACCTTTGATAGTTTCCAGTATGTCAAAAAGAAATCTGACCAAGTTTTATATATCATAAGGTATAGTTTGTAAATGTGTTTGTTTGAATTGGTTTATAATGTGAAAATTTGAATTACATAACTTAACATCCACGCAACCCCACTTGCGGGTGAACTCGCAAAAACCTCTACTCGGCAAAAGGAATATTCCTACCAAATTTCAAGTCTCTACGCCTTATGGTTCCAGAGATATCGTGATGAGGCAATAGATAGCCTTGTATGTCCTATAGCACAATTTAAAATCGTAATATTCTTTATTAAGTAGGCTTAAATGAAGAACATTATGTGTCTTATAAACAAGTATAGTTAGCCGAGCATAAGAAATCTGGACCCGTAGACAAGTCATATTCGAAGGTTGCTAACGCTTAAAAAATGTATGGAAATGAAGTTTCACATTGAAACTTATCGAAAAATGAAACGTCATGCCCATACATTTTTTAAGCATTAGCAATCTTCGAAAGTGATTTGTATTAAAGGCTTAAAGGCCCTCTAATTTTATATTACCTGATATGCATCGTTGAACGCATGTGCAAGAGATAATGCGAGTGCACGCGCTTGCTTCCTTCGCGCGCAAACAAAGACATGTACTACGTGACTTTCTTCTCCGCCTGCGCTTTTGCCTTCTACCACAGCAAAGACACGCGCATTAGCTGCGTCCGCCGAACAATATGAGATCCTTTAAAAAAATATTAATTGATATATTATATAAGGTATGAAAAGCCATAATGCTAATGGTCTAGAAACCTTTCCCGGATGATATTCTGAAGCCTGTGTACCCTGACAACAGTGTCTGCAGTGGAGCAGCGAAATCCCTCTCTCCTACGAACGAGAAGGTCTGTGCCCAGCAGTGGGGCGTTTATAGGCTGTTTTTTCCTCCTCGATCACAGTATTGGAAGATTTCTATGATTTTTTAGGCCCACAATAGATTTTGATTTTGTGAACTTGACGGAACATCTTTGTGGTTAGGCTGGTGCAAGTACTGACCGGACACGGATGTTTCGGAAAGTCCTTACATCAGATAGCACGACGTGAAGTGTCTCCTATCAGCCATCAGTGTAGTGCGCCTGTCGATACGGCGGCCCACACTGTGACAGAATGTGAATGGCTTGGGGAGCACAGCGACATCATCTGGTGTCCCTCATCGGAACGGATCTCTCACTGCCAAATATAGTGGGCGCCATGCTTGACGGTGAGATAGGATGGAATGCAGTTGTCTCCTTCTGCGAAGCTGTCATTTCTTTGAAGGAGGCAATGGAGCTAGTACGGGAAGCTGCAGCAGATGCTGCTCCCCTTCGGAGGAGGCGTCTTTACGAACACCTCTTGTCTCCTCCTTGAACATTCTTAGTCGGTTTCATCCGAGAGTGTCAGGGTGAATGCGCAAGGGAGCCTGTGATACTCCCAATTCAGGGTGAGGAGGGAGTCGCTGGATTTTAATGGGTATTCTGACCTTGCTCCCTGCCTCGTGGCAGGGGTGCGCAATACATTTCCCAGCTGAAAAAATAAATATAACATTTTGTGGTATCTAACCTCATCCGAAGCCTATCAAGAGTCTTAAAACAGTTTCCAAATATGCCGGGAACTGAACCTAGTTTAGTTTATTTTTATAGTTAACATTAAAATTACGCAAGATTATAATTCCTTTACAATAACTGTACCTACATAATAAAAATAACTATAAGTATATTCAACATTCAGTCGTTTATTTAATACCATTATGAAATTAAAGTTAATTGCAAATAATGAAACGATAATTTTTTCCGTCAAGATGGTATTTTAAGAGATTATCAAAGCGGTAGACATTAAAATAATATTGACACGATTTATTTATCACGAGGTACAATGTTCTTTCAATAAAATGGCAGGTCAGGTCAACTGATAAAGGAGTCAATGATTTTTTCTGCTGTTACATAAACAACAGATCGGCGCTCTTTGTGATTTATATATAGACACAGGAAATTTCTAGATGAACTTTTAATAACATCAATAAATTACAAAAATACAAAATTAAAGTGTTTATTTATAATATAAACTGCTAACTATTCTATATATAGTACTAATGACAAATTTGATGATGATATTTTTAAAAAGTTATATTATTTACGCTCCATCATGCTAGTACAACTAAATAAAACGATAGTTAAGTAAGAACTGGTAAGATCAGTAGTAGCCCAAAAACGTTCTCCTGCTGGGTAAAGGCCTTTTTATTCACATTGGAGAGGGTTTTTACAGCTTAAACCCACTACGTTGCTCCACTACAGGTTAGCAGGCATAGTACACAAGTGCACTCTCTAGATCTGTACTCTCAAAGTCCGATGTGACAAAAATACGACACGACTGGAGAGAGATCAAGCGCAGCACCGAAGGCTTCACGTGGTCTCCGAGACTTGGGGATGGAGCCCTAGTATTGGGCGATATGTCAAAAAATATCGATACATGTACGCGATATATGGCTTCAATCCGATATTATCGAATCATCAAGAATCGAATGTGAAATCGATATATTTCATCCGATATACCAAACATCGTGTCACATTCCATTTTTTTCTTTATATCTAACTATGGTGGCTAGCTCAGTTCCATCTGAACGACTATTCTCAAAAACCGGACAGGTTCTCACATAGCAGGAAAGCAGATTGCAAGACAGAAGTATAGATAAAATTTTGTTCTTGCGCGTTTTAAAGAATAAGTACTGGGATTAATAAATCTTTCATATTAGCATGGTAAAAAAGAAAAAGCTGTTATTCTTTACGCGCAGATGCTAAACATGGATTTTGGGTCGTATGGCTTGGATTCTTTTTCATTTAAATAAACATGATTTGTTTCTTCTCTTTTGAGTGTTTTTAATCATAATTGACCTGATCCCTATTTAATATTACAGACTAGTTAAACACAAGTAATTACTTAAGATATTTTTAAAATATCGATATATTTGTTCGACATATCGTAAAGTATCCATATATTATATTGAACATAAATATCGATATTTTTCATAGATGAACATCCCTATGGAGCACACCGCCAACTACACAGCTTCAGGAAAATACTGAGAATTTTTTCTGTAGCGGAACAAGCTGACCACTATTAATAGTAATTTAGATATTGGCTATATTAATAAATTCAAATACCTGTAAATAGAAACACTGATGACATTTTCCTGCGACTCCGCATCCGACACCAATATGCCCTTAGGACTTATGTCTAGATTGACCCTCTGCAACTTTTTGTTTAATGCTGAAAAATAATGACATATTCCTTTTAACTATTTAAAAAGGTTTACCAAAATTATTTATTCTTCAAAGTGTATATCACAAAATTTTTATTAATAGCCGCTTATCTAAAAAATATTGACGGCCAAAGAGATTCCCTTCTCAATAGAAGTACTTACACTCATAATCAATATACAGATTTTACTTTACAACGAATATAAGTAAGTAAGTAGCAGCTCATTAAAGTCCCACTACTGGACACAGGCCTCCTCACTCCCAGGAGCGAGGGTTTTTAGAGCACTGCGGATTGGTAGGCATAGTACACAAGTGTGCACTCTCTATTCCTTCACTCTCATAGTCCGATGTGACGGGAATCCGACACGACCGGAGAGAGATCAGGCGCAGGACCGACGGTTTAACATGCTCTCCGAGGCACGGGGGTGGATCACACCGCCAACTTCCCAACTTCGGGCAAATATTGAGAAAATCTTAATATAAACTTCTATCTCTTAAAACTAAAATTAGACTACTACGAAGCCTCGTCTTTTCAATATTTCTCTATAGTGCTGAGACGTGGACCTTGAGATCATCAGACCGCAATCGCATCGATGCTTTTGAAATGTGGTGCTGGAGGAAAATGCTTCGTATACCGTGGACAGCACATCGGACCTACGCATCAATTCTTAAGAAATCAATGTTCAATGTTACAACTAAGCTTTCCACTAACTGTCTCAAAAAATACTTGAGTACTTTGGGCATATTGCCAGGAAACATGGTGATAACTTCGAAAAGCTTGTGATAGCTGGAAAAGTTAATGGCAAAAGAGCAAGAGGTCGGAGCCCAATGCGTTGGTCCGATCAGATCCGCATCACATTACAGGCTTCCGTCTACGATGCCTTACACGCCGAAGAAAGCAGAGGCAAATGGCGTTCCATTATAAAAAGAAAATTGCTCATCAGAGGTGGTTGTCACGACCCTCAGAATTGAGGAAACGAAACAAGGAGAAAGAGGAGGATAACTTTTTAAAACATTTTTTATTCTATCACCAATAGTTTCCACCAGATTATTTGTGACCCGGTTGTTTTTGAGTAAGTAATATAACCAATGTCGTTCCGTGAAAAAGCAGCTTTCTAATGGTGAAAAAATTTTGTCCAGTAGTGTATCCACTTTATAATATTAGTTTAGATAAAGATATACATAAAATACACTACAAGACGAAGCTCAGATTTCTAGAATGATATGCTGTTCAAAATATAAAACAAACGCGTTGGTTTAATAAATAGTAACTTAACAAAACATGTGATATCGTTGTGTCACACAAAAATATTGCATGTGACTAAAATTTCATATATTATTTCCTGTTTGTCTATTGTCGGGTGCTTATCATTAAAACCTCTGCACCTCTGAAGACTAAACATTGTTGAAAATTTATATTTTTTCGCACACAACCTTGGATAAAATGATCCAGTGAAACGTCCAATCGCTTCCGCCTTGTCCAAATCTATTCAGACATATAAACACAACTATACAAGACAGTTCACTGCGTATATATATTAGAAAACTTGTTGTATCTACATAAAAACATTGACTCTTTTAATAAAAAGAGTGAATGTACATCATATAACTTACGAAACCAAAACAAACTTGTTATAAATTCTAGTAGGCTGCATAAGATTAACAACTCATTTAAGGGTAACTGTATACGTTTCTATAATAAACTCCCACAAGACGTTCTATAGATGTCAATTAATAAATTCAAAGACTTTGTTAAAAGAAAGTTGATAGAAAAATCGTTTTATAATTTGCAAGAGTACTTAGACGATAGGAACGCCTGGGAGTGAACGAATTGCTCTAATTTTGCTTGGTAACAAAAAAAAATACCCGACTGAGTTTGTTATGGGTTCTTCTCGAATCAGGGCGCGAAGGAACCCTCGTAACTTTAGATTTTAAGCCGTTCTTAAGTTCCATCATCAGACGTATATTAGAATCAGAGTGTGGAAAAAAAATATAATTTGACGATTCAAAAGTGCTGTAATATGCCTACTTGAATAAAGATATTTTGATTTGATTTGACTTAGACCTACATTATTCTTAATGCAAAATAAATGTGTATACACTGTGTTTGTTCTCCCGCTTAAATATCAGATCCAGTTATAAAGATTTTTCATCCTTACTAATATAATTGTGATTGTGAAGTAATTCTGTCTGAACCTAGTTAAATGAAATTTGATAAACATATAGTCTAAAGCCTGAGAAAGAACAATAAGCTCTTTTAATCACTGCAAATGATCAATGTATAAGTCTTATTTATAAAAATTTGCCTAAACTATTAAAAATGCTACCAAAAAAACACTATTCACAATAGTAGATAATTTATTGAAATCTCAAATGACAAATTGTAAATAAAAATGCCACGTGTTTTTGTCAATATTAAGAGAAAGAAACAAATTATTAATTAAATTTTGATTTTGGTATTTTAAAATTTAGAAAAGAGAATTCGATGAAATATTTTTATTTTGTATTTTATGAAAAATAGTATATTAAATGACGAGTGACAAATGAAAATGCCACATGTTAGCACAAAAAACACTGCACATCTTTGTGATGCTAACCACGCGTTTCGTCCGTAAAAACCTCATGCGCCTAAAGAAGTTTCACTTCAAAAAGATTTTTAAACTTCCTTTAAAGATCCGCATTACCTTTATACCCGAATACCTTAAGCAAGTAAGTAGCAGCCCATTACCGTCCCACTGCTGGGCACAGGTCTCCTCACTCCGAGGAGAGAGGGTTTTTAGAGCATAAACCCACCACGCTGCTCCACTGCGGATTGGCAGGCATAGTACACAAGTGTACTCTCTATTCCTTGACTGTTATAGTCCAATGTGACGGTAATCCGACACAACCGGAGAGATCGGGCGCAGGAACGACGGCTTAACGTGCTCTCCGAGGCACGGGGGTGGATTACACCGCCAACTTCCCAACTTCAGGCAAATATTGTGAAAATCTTAATAGAAAACTCAATATTGATTTTTGTATTGGCCCGACCCGGGACTCGAACCCAGGACCTCATGTCTGTAGTCGAACATGCTAACCACTAGACCAATGAGGCAGTCATACCCGAATACCTTAATACTTTACAAATACCATTGAGTTTGATCTATATTAATGTTTAAAATGCCAAAACAATTGTGTATTTTGTCTGTTACGTTTATTCATATAAGCTGACAGGCTAAAAATAGGGATTGAAAAATTATATAAAGTATCGGTTATTTTTCAGGAAACTTTTATAGTAATTTCTATTAAAAACATTCATTGGTTAAATCAATTAAAAATTCTATAACTAAAACACACTCGTAAATTCATAAATTTTATCCATCTGCCAGAGATTTTACCCATTTAAAAGAGCATTATACATACATAGCATCACGCCTTATTCCCATAGGGTTAGGCAGAGACCACGTCCTTCCACTTGCCACGATCCTTGCATATCTCCTTCGCTTCATTCATTCTCATTAAACCTTTCATTCAAGTCCGTCGGTTTAGAGCACTCTTGACCTGGCCCTTATTTAAAATGTCCTGGATTTGGTCCAGGAACATTCGCCTTGGTCTTCCCCTTCCAACTTGCGCATTCACTCTTGACTCATAAATCCTTTTTGTCAGTCTCCTTTCATTCATTCTCTCTACAAGCCCAAACCATCTAAGCATTTACATTATATTTGTTCATAATAATGTGTTATATTTCTAAGTTATCGTAACAAAATCATTTTGGTATATAGTTTGTCTATTTGTATATATATAACACATATATAAAGATAATACTATATTTACGTGCATAAATTCTGTGTCGATGTTGATGGAACATTCTCTTAATATTTAGTTATATTTTAAAGTTATCGGAACACAAAGGCACTTCTTTTATATATAAAGTATCGTTTTATTCGTTTAGCTTTGAATTAAACTAATTATATTAAATAGTAAGTAAGTAGCAGCCCATTAACGTCCCACTGCTGCTTGTGTGCTCTGCGAGGCACGGGGGTGGATCACACCGCCAAATTTTTCCTAACTTCAGGCAAATATTGAGAAAATGTTAGTGGAAAACTCAATATCGATTTCGAGTTGGCCGGACCCGGGACTCGAACCCTCATGTCTGTAGTCGAACATGCCACCACTAGACCAATGAGGCAGTAATTATATTATTTAATGCAATATGCACAAAATAGCAAAACAATTTCTCGTCAACTATTGTATTTATTTACTATCTGTAATTTTTTATTTATCTAAATGTGAAGGTTTTTTGTCATAATCAAGCTTCTGACCTTCGACAAGTAAGTTATGATAACCCAATTTTTACAGTCATAATATTCCTAATACATTTACTCTCTGATAACTTACTGCCACTGATTGGTAACTTGATGCAATATTTTTTAAATTTTATACTGTTAAATTATTTCTTTTCAAACGGGTTATATTTAAAAAAATCAACGAAAAAAATCCTGCAAAAATTGTTCTAGCTGTTTGAGAGATTAACACACACAAACGGATGGATAAAAACTATTTTTTGTATAAGTTTCAAAACCGTCATGATCCCCGAAATGATTTTATCGAGCTTTATATCAAGCCACTATTATATACCTTATATATATCGATATTTATCTGCCTAATTTGGCAATTTCGAGGGATATCACAACTCATTAATGAACAATATATTTCTGCATCTTTCCAATTGTATAAAAAACAAAACCATCCTTTTATTCTTTAAAATAGCTGCAGTTGTCATAGTTAGAAACTTGTAATTGGATTAGCTCAACCGAGGAGGAGGAGTCCTATGCCCTCGCAAAATAAATTTATAAATGATTGAATAATCTAGCATAGGGTGAGTTAAAAACAATCTTCGTATTGTTGCCTTTCTAATTTGACCGGTTGGATTGAAGAGTCACCAGCCCTGGGGACCTCAGCGTCACCTCCTGGTGGCGTTGGGCGTTTGCCTCTCGTTGGGGAGCGTTGCAGGCGCGATGCTCTTCAGTGAAAGGTGGTGGGCGGAAGTGGCCATCTTTTTCGAGACGGTAGTCTCGCTGAAGATAGCCCACGAGAGAGAGAGAGAGAAGGAGAATGCAGTGGATGCTCCCCCTCACCGCCGAAGAAGGGCGAATATAAGGCGGCGCATGTGGTGCTTTTTCAGATACAGCACAGAATGCTTTAGCAGAATGCCCTGGTTGGAGTCGGTTGTTTAACGGCACCTTCTCATATCACTTAACTATATGCTCAGCGGCTAAATTTGTTGGGAAGTGACCACTTCCTTCTGCGAGAACGTCTGCTCACAAAAGGAAATGTTAGAGTGGGAGAGAGAAGCCGCAGCATAAGCCCTATCTGTTCGAAAGAAGAGACCGGGGATCTGAGACATGCAGTGCGTCTTTTATACCTTGATGTCTGGGGACCCTGAGCAAAATGTCCCCATCGAACCTCTAATGCCCTAGATCAGAATGCGAAGTGTACCGGTATGTTTACTGGCAATTCAATACCGCAGCGACTCCCATACTCCTGGCTAAAGGTATATCTTTCAGCCGGGTGCATCAATGAATTTGTCAACGAAAAAAAAAGAAGCACAAGGTCTATATCAGACTTAGTAAGAAACACTTTTGTGTTTTATATAAATGAAATTATTCGGATTATTATTTAATACTTGCTACACTCAGAATCAATAAATAAAACAGCAGAATGATAATTGTAAAATGTTTCAACTTTAGCTAAAAAAATCTGATCAAAACTTTACTAAACAAAAATAATTTGTCATCAAAAAAATGCAACCTTTAGGCCAGATACAGAATATTACAGTTGCGATCAAAAATTGTTCGTTATCAGTGTCAAATATCACAAACAAATGAAAAATAGCTTTACAGGCTGACTTTTAAATTCAATTGATTTCCCAACGACGGAACAAACATCAAATATTTGACAGACAGGCATAGTTTGTAAGAGAAAGCGAAATTGTTATTTTTCCTATATAACAAGCTTATTTTTTCATATTTACCCATCTTTATATCTTCCCTGGACTTTCACAAATAATTCAAAACCAAAATTAGTGAAATCAGTCCAGCCGTTGTCGGCTTTTAACTAATAGCAATAGATTTTTATATGCATTGACTATTATCGTTTAATTTATTACATTTATTAGAATATTCCTCACTTTTAGCTGTGTGTAGTGCTGAACGTACAGCAAGTGCAGTTGCAGGCGCTGAAGCAGCTCTTTCCACAGGGGCCACTCCAGCATATCGCACGTCACTGTTTCCTTTCCCATCCCGAGCTTCCCGCCACCATCCTTCCCCTTCACACTCCGCAAGAGCCCACTCTTCACATAATTCTAGAAATATAACAGTAATTAATTAAAATTTAGGTTTAATGTTCAGTATAAAGTACACTTCGAAATCCTTAACTGTTTTCAATCGAAGTCAAACTTCTTTAGAAGCATGAGGGTAAAATTTTTACGGATGAAACGCTTGATTAGCGTCACGTTGATTGACAAGTGGCTTTTTAATTTGCCAGTCGTCATTTAATAATATAATATACTATTTTTCATAAAATAAACTACATAAATATTTCATAGGTTCCCTTTTGTAAATGTTAAATTCAAAAGCAAAATTTATTTAATAATCTCTAATATTGACAATAAAACACATGTCATTTTTATTTACGTCATTTGAGATTTCCATAAATTATTTGTATTAATTTTCGACACTTTTAATATTTTAATGACAATTAAATTCCTTACAAATCTTCCTTTTTCCTTCCTCTAAGTCTCGGAAATCTAAAGTTTTAGATGTGTATAAATATAAACAAGTACACAACATAGTACACAAGTGCACTCTTTATTCCTTCACTCTCATAGTCTAATGTGAAGAATCGGAGTATTTATCCGACACGACCGGAGACGGTTATAAAAAAGGAAAACCAACTGAGTTTTTTGTGGTTTCTCCTAAGAAAAAGCGTAAGAGAAACAAGAATTCTTCGTAACGTTTGCTCGTAAATAGTACTTTAATTAAATCACCAGCTGTACCTTAGAAATAATATAAGGAATAAACTTTGACTGTTCAAAAAAGCTATATAAGCTTATTGCAATAAATTAGATTTCATTGCATTTGATTAAACAGTAATGATTAAGTTATTAAAGCATTCCGGGAGTAATTAGATTCATCAAACATACCGTTTAAAGAGCTTTCAGAGTATTAATTGAAAAGAAAAAAGATCTACGAGTAAAACTATTGCACAGTAGAAAGTTCAAATCATAGTGAACGACCGCGATAAGCTAATCGCAGTAGCCATGATTTCCTTTATAGCTGTGTAATAATATCACTATTAGTAATAAACTATCATTACAACCGAGCATAATTGTCCGTCCAATCGTTGTGAAATATAGCATGCTGCTAATACTGTTGTTGCCTAATAAAGCTTACATTCACGTCAAGATTTATTATAGATACGATAGATTTGATCGTCAAAGTCCTGTGAGAGCTGTTGATAAAGACACTGATACTTATTTCTATTTGTTATAACAAAAAACAGCCCCATTGACTACAAATTCGACATATGACATTCCTTACGTATAAAGAGTCATGTATCAAATCCTCATTTTGTAACAGTGTGTCCAAAATAAGTTATTAATTGCTTTACTACCTTTTGTACTAATTATATGCTTTTGTATAATTATATTATTCTTTAAGCATCATGTTTTATAGCTAGATGCTTTAAAAACCGATAAACTAGGTTATTGGGGTGAAAGAAATCTTGTCTCACGACAATTTCAACGTTTGTGTCATTTTGATAATTAAGAAACCATATTTCTAAGGAAACCGTCACGGAAATTTTAACGTTTTTGTCATTTTGATGATTAAGAAACCATATATCTAAGGAAAGCGTCACGTAAATTTTAACGGTTTTGTCATTTTGATGATTAAGAAACCATATTTCTAAGGAAACCGTCATGAAAATTTTAACGTTTTTGTCATTTTGATGATTAAGAAACCATATTTGTAAGGAAATGGCAGGGCAATTTTAACGTTTATTTTATTTTGATTATATTTGCGTTGAAGGTCTCGTTAAAAACATGGTCTTTGTAAAATGATTCCCGAGATCCAATCCCGAGACAAATAATAGTAAATTCTCTGTAAAAAATGTACAGACGCCAAGTGGTGATTTACTGTAATCTCAATTAATGTTAAGTTATAATGGAGTTTAAGATGGAAGCGCCCAACTATTAAAATACTATTAATTTAAAGAACATCGGGAGTTGACGTACTTTTAAATTCTCTACGCTTCAATCTACGATTATAACAAAGATGTGATAATATTTACGTCTAAAAAAAATTTCAATCATCATTCCGAAGCAAAGAACGAAGGTTCTTGTAATATAAAAAAAAAACTGGAGACTTTATAAATCGTACACAAATCTAACTAGAGTAACGAGAAATTTTAATGAGATATAAATGTACTTGCAATACATATCAGTCTTTTGGACGAGTTTTTTTCATCAAAGCAAGCAAAGTTAGGGCGCACAACCATTTTAACATTTAAATCAAACGTGATTTGTACTGGCAGTGGAGTTGTAGACTCACTTTTACGGTAAAACGAGGTGTATGTCAAATGAATTCATTTTAAATACAGACAGTTTACTTGTGAATTTACATTTTATTTCAGCATACTATCGTATCTTACTAGTACTAGTATATATTAAAGGGCCAACTTTGATTGGAGTTCGATTGCGAAAAGCATTAACATTTGGTTTCATATAGGGACTCACAAAATCATTTCTGACGGCTACTATCCTGGCGCGGTTCCCACCTCTTGACATTCTGGCAGCCAGGGACGCGAAACTATACGTCTTGACTCGAACTATTCGCAAGAGAGATGGAAGCATACCTGAGAAAACTCTAGGAGCAATAATACAAGAGGCCCACAGACAAACACTCCATGACTGGCAAATACGGCTTGAAAATGAACAAAAAGCGCGACATCAACGAGTTGTGGGTGCAATCCTGCCCCGCTTCGAAGCCTGAATGGGGAGAGAATAGGGAAAAGTGACATAGATACTTACTGGCTGTTTTACTGAAGAACTGTGCAGAATAGGACGGAAGAGAAAACCGCAATGCTTTCATTGCCGAGCGGACAGTGATGATTCGCAACACACGCTTGCAGAATGCCCAGCATGGGAAACTGAGAGGTGCACCTTAAGCCGCCAAATTGGAGGAGATCTTTCACCCGCGAACGTAGTTACAGCTATGCTTGCAGATGATGAAGGTTGGAAGGCAGTAGCCTGCTTCTGCGAAACCGTTACGTTTAAGAAGGAGACAACCGATCGAGACTGGCAGAGGGATTCCCGCCCTGAACCTGAGATATCAGGGCAGTGAAAGACTACCATCTAGAAATAAAATTTTAAATGCCGGGTTTTCGGGCTTTTGAGTCACAAGCAGTGTGAATGGGGGATTTACATTGCTATCTAAAATCACTGTGATCATGAGATGTTCATTTGACAGAACTATAATAGGAAAGATTTTCCTGGGATGAGACAAATGAGCATTTGCACGAGGGTAGCTCCGGTGAATGTCGCCAGAGAACCCGGAGCTATCTTACATGTGTAGAGGTAGATAGCGGAGAGGGTCTTAGTGGGTTTAAGCCCATATAACCCGATCGCTCCCCCGAGTTATTGGATATTTTCATTAAGATTTCCCCCGCGAAACAAAAGAAAGAAACTCACAAAAAACGAGTCATTTTTATGTAAAAATTAGCTGTGCACGGCAGTGTCACTCGCATAGTTTCCAATCCTATACAAATGTGGGGAAATCCTGATCGAATTGTCAATATAAACCGTTTTAACCATTTAGGACAATCACATGTGCTACTACAGAAGAATTATATTAATAAAGATAGTAAACCCCATCCATGCTTCGTGATGTCTTATTTTGTCATAACTTAAAAGCTTGGGACTTCCAGTTCCCATCGCAAATTCAGGGTATATACAACCTATATCATTCTCAATAACATCCACTATCTGCCTGTGAAATTCACGTCAATATCAGCCGTTTCAAACAACAAGTAAATAAAAATTCTAATAATTAGTTTATTGGATACATATGTTTAGAAAAGCGTAGTATAAACAAACAATTTTATTTATATGTAAATGTTTCATGACGATGGTAGATGACGTGAAATTATAATATCCGGCAATTCTAGTATGAACTGACAATACACATCCTTTCCAAGGTTAGTGTTTCCCTAAACTGATAAGTTTACTACACTTTCAAATAGCGTAGGAGTGATATTGCGTTTGTAATTAATTGAATGGACTGCATCATTCATTATTGCAAATTTGTCATTATAATTAGAAAAGTAACTGCCCTCCTAGTCAAGACGACATTCTAAATACGATAACGCTACGTCGAACGACTAGAACGCTACAATTTGTTCATTGTGACCACGTGACAAATCGATTCGACTGGAGTAAGCGTACTTAAAATGTTATTTTATCTACAACATTTTGTTTTAACATTTATTTCATATATATTATAAAAATTCATAAAAGTCGGCAAGTAATCGATGAAAATAAACTAGAATACTTTCATAATATTGATCAATAATAAACTTTTTACTTCTTAAATGTTCTACACTATTAACCAATATCAGAATAAGCCGTATCAAAACATAGCCCAATTTAAATAAAACTGTATAAACGATTTTTGTTAATAAACTGTATTTTGTATTGGACCAATCCGAGTCTCAGAATCCAGGAACTCATAACCAAATCAACTGACCATAAGAGGTTTTAGATACGATAAACATTAATGTCCGAGGAGGGATCAAAAATTAGTGAGAACGACATCCTTGGTAAAAAGGGATATTGTTGATTGATTACCTGAGGCGTGGAACTACTATTACAGGTTATTATTATGCAGCTCTAATTCCGAAGTTGAGTAATGCCATCGAAGAGAAAATAAGAGGGAAACTTCGAAGGGGCGTGCTGTTTCATCATAACGCACCCGCGCACATGTCGGCAGTTGCGATGGCTGCTATTCAGCAAGCTGGCTTCGAATTGCTTGACCGCTCCCTTATTCACCAGATCTGGCGCCTAGCAATTTTTATCTGTTCCCCAAATTGAAAGAATACTTAAGGAGAAATAAGTACGAAGTCGATAACGAGGTGATGGGTGTCGTAGAGAGCTATTTGCAGTACCAAAACAAAACTTCGTTTTTTAAAAGGATTGAAGCCTTGGAAAAACGCTGGTGTATTGAGAGACTGGGAAACTATGTAGAAAAATAAATGATTAAATTCTCAATAATAATTATAAAAAAGCATAGAAATGAAAAGGAAATGAAATAATAACCAATAACGATGAAAATAAAAATAGAAGAAAGATAAAGAAATTAAATACGAATTTGTAAGCCATTAAGGTTATAAATTTTATTTAGTTTAACGGATGCCGCAACATCAAATCATTTTGTATTTTTAAAAAAGCATCATCAATTTATATTTAAAAATAAAAAAATGAGACCGTCCATTTTCGCAATAGCTTTTTCATTTCATAGATAACATATTGGGCATTACTGAATATTTTTCCAAACAAGGTGAACGTTAAGTTTAAATTATGTTTTAAATAATTACTTTTCCTTTATTTTATCTCTTAAATGGGTAAGGCCCCGAACAACTAGTCTCATTTTATATACCTACAGCGTAAGTGACGGCTCCCAAACAAGGTTTTACGGTTCTGGATTCTAGCCCTTTACAATTGACGTTAAACCTCATTATTTTCATTCTTTCATTTCTCTAGTAAAAAAATATTTACGTCAATATAATAATTTTATTAATTCGTATAATTGCATAAGTGAATTTTTGTTTTTGATCACAGCTCTGTACATTTTTACACCATCACATTTGCATAATTGAGTGTCCATGAGATACAAACATACTTAATTTAGATATATATATATATTACCAACTTTCATGGGGACATGTTTGGCCCATGAGGAATAATGCTTTTTAAATAAATATCATGACTGTTTAACATATAAATTAAATTCATAATATTCAACTAGGCTTTATGACGATTCTTTGAACTGTTATTCAAATCGATTCTGCAATCCATTCAGATAAAGCTTTCTAGCAAATCTAGCAAAAAAATAAAGCTTATATATCAGTATCTTTAAAGATAGTAAAGTAAGTAGCAACCCACACGGCCCACTACTGGGCACAGGCCTCCTCACTCGTGTGAGAGAGGGTATTTAGAGCATAGACCCACCACGTTGCTTCACTGCGGATTGGTAGGCATAGTACACAAGTGTACTCTCTATTCCTTCACTCTCATAGTCCGACGTGACGGCAATCCGACACGACCGGAGAGAGATCAGGCGCAGGACCGACGGCTTAACGTGCTCTCTGAGGCACGTGGGTGGATCACACCGCCAACTTCCCAACTTCGGGCAAATATTGAGAAAATCTTAATAGAAAACTCTATAATGGTTTTTGAATTGGCCCGACTAGACCAATGAGGCAGTTTAAGATAGTAATAATAATTATTTATATTCTAAAACGCATGGATATACAACCATTTATTTTATTCATCTACTCGATAAATGCGTCTTTATCAAGAAGGTAGACTTACCGTTATACATAGGTCTCGTGTCAGTGAAGAAAAAAGTAATATAGGCTTTGACACATTTTATACATTACTTTCTACGAAGGCACAACCTGTCCACTTCCCTACTTTCTAGTCAAGAGACGCTTATCTAAGGTTTATGAACACTTTAATTATAACTGCTCGCATCTCAATCCGTTATGATTTATCTGCACCTAGTTCATCGAACCCTATCTAGATGTAGATAAATTGTAAGTACAAACTACGTAGTAATTATCAATTATAAATGTACGAATAATAACAGATATCAAATTTATTAAGAACATCTCTTTACCCTAGATATAAAACGATAAACAGAATAATAATTAATTTTCGTAAGATGATTTTTAAGTGAAACTTCTTTAGGTGCATGAAAATAACGTTTTTACTTATGAAACGCGTGATTAGCATCACGAAGATGTGCAGCGTTTTTTATGCTAATTCGTTTGAGGGTTAGGTAGTTTTATTATTTACAAATAACATATGGCATTTTAATTTGCCACTTGTCATTTAATATACTATTTTTCATAAAATAAAAATGTTGCATAAATTGTCTTTTATAACATTTAAATTCAAAAACAAAATTCAATTAATAATTTCTAATACTGACAAAAAACATTTGGCATTTTTTCTACAATTCGTTATTTGAGATTTCAATAAATTGGTATTTATTTCCGACACTTTTAATAATGATAATTAAATACATTAAACCTCCTCTAAGTCTCGGAAATCTTAAGTTTTAGATTTGTATAAATATAAAAAAGTAAGAAGCAGCCCATTAACGTCCTACTGCTGGGCACAGGCCTCCTCACTCATATGAGAGAGGGTTTTTAGAGCATAGACCCACCACGGTGCTCCACTGCGGACTGGCAGGCATAGTACACAAGCACAAGTGTATTCTCTATTCCTTCACTTACATACTCCAACGTAACCGCAATCCGACACGACCGGAGAGAGATCAGACGCAGGACCGACGGCTTAACGTGCTCTCGGAGGCAAGGGGTCGGATCACACCGCCAAGTTCCCAACTTCAGGCAAATATTGAAAAAATCTTAATAAAAAACTCAATATTGATTTTTGATTTGGCCCGACCCGGGACTCGAACCCAGGACCTCATATCTGTAGTTGAACATGCCAACCGTTAGACCAATAAGGCAGTTATGTACAAAACTATATAGTATAAATATAAACAAGACTTAAAAATTAATTTGCCAAAGAAGTTTCACTTCTGACATGTGTACTTTGTACGCACGCACTTTTAATTATTTGTTTCGGAAGCTCAGTTTACAAAACATTACTTATCTAATCCACACGCGCCCTAGACATTTCGATAACAACGCCTGAGCTTCTTTAGTAATAAATGAAGAGATCAATTCGGTCATTGTTATGGTCTTTTTGATATATTTTATTACGCCTAATATACTGACCTACGGCCTATTTTTGTTATCTACTGTCTGACCTGGATAGCGTCGATAAACGCTCTATTGGATGGTCGATAGGATGCCATTTGCAAATATTTTATTAAAGAGTTATTCAGAATTAGATCACCGATTCGCAAAAATACACAGCATTTTTTTGGATTTCAATCGTGAACAAATAATATAAAAAAATATTAGTTAAAGAATAAACTAAAAAACACGCTTTTATAGCATACCGAAATAAAAGCTAGAAAATATTTTTTTGTAAAAAGTTATAAACAGAGTCATTTCATGCAGAGTAAAAGCCGTGGGGTATGTTTTTTTCTTTCGCCGCTGACAATTCAAAATACCCACTAAAACCCAGCGGAAGACCGTCAACATCCATGGATGGAGGGCGGAACAGTCCGCCAACGCATGGTGTGCCGAATCCATGGGGGCGCCACACTCGTGGCAGGCGGTCGATTCATTGCAACCGACAATCTGGTGCAGGTATTTACCAAAGCAACCATGTCCCGTCAACACCTGAACTAGTCTATAGGAGAGCGATCCATACCCTCTGGATCATTTTTCCAAGTGGGCACGAATCGCCACCACTATGGCCGTTCCCGCTACTGGAGATTAGAGATCCTCTTTCCACCGCTAGATTAAGGCTCTATCCGAAAGGACCCTGATCTTTGGAGCCTCGTTGCCATTAGGCAGTCCATCTCTAAATCTTGCATCTAACCTGCACTGCTAGGCGGCTGCAAGCACTTCTGCTCGCAACTCCCATGGAGGATCACCTATTAGAAGGGTTGCCGCAGTCCACGATGCAGTGCGATATCCCCGTATTACTCTAATCGCTGTCATCCTTTGCGCTCTTCGTAGAAGGGTCTTATTCAGAGTTCTCAGAGCGTCGACCCACACGGGTGCCCGGTACAGCACCATACTAGCCGGAGTGATACCCGGCATATAACTATCTGCAGAGCGCTCCTGTTCCTCCTATATTGGGCAACAGCCGTCCAAGCCGTAGGGTGCTTGAAGGAGAGTTATGGGAATGTTCTAAAATGCACCCCACGCTTGCCCCCTATAAAAGCGTGTCTTATTAGTTTTTTTTTAAACTATTGTTTATTTTTTGTACGTTTAATTATTTTTCCACACATCTAGTTAATTAAAATTCCAGTTTTGTTTATATAATTAATTTTCGTTATTTTTAAATTGACACATAAAGTACATTATAATTACCAATATTTTGACTGTATTGAAAATACTCCAATCGTACAGGTGTACTCAATGATAATAATCTTAAACAGCTTTACTCGACTTATCCGAGACGGTAGTTCGCGAACTAGCTCTGTCCCTTTCACTCCCTCATAGAGAATCTATCAAAAGAATATATTAATCCTGGCGGCCTTAACAAGGATAATGGGAAATTTTTAACGAATTATAACATTCTCATTGACACTTAATACATATACAAAGTTTCCAATTAATTAGTTTCTGGAGATGGCTAAAAATCGCGCTCAAAGATTCCGTTACATAGTTATATACATACATATAGCCCAAGCTAATAAAAGCGTTTAAAAAATAAAAATCTACGACACAAATCACGTCTTTCATAAACTAATTAAATAGTAGTTAGAAGGAATTACGTGGGCTTTCAAATATTCCTCGTTTTGGTAATAGTTAATTTGGTGCGAATCGAACTTACTACTTCTATCAAAATATAATGTTAGAAGTAGTTGTTTTAATGGCAGAGATATAAGTAAGTAAGGTATGCAGCAGCCTATTAACGTCCCACTGCTGGGCACAGGCCTCCTTACTCCGAGGAAAGAAGGTTTTTAAAGCATAGACCCACCACGCTGCTCCACTGCAGATTGGCAGGCATAGTACACAAGTGTACTCTCTATTCCTTCACTGTTATAGTCCGATGTGACGGTAATCCGACACAACCGGAGAGATCGGGCGCAGGAACGACGGCTTAACGTGCTCTCCGTGGCACGGGGGTGGATTACACCGCCAACTTCCCAACTTCGGGCAAATATTGAGAAAATCTTAATAGAAAACTCAATATTGATTTTTGAATTGGCCCGACCCGGGATTCGAACCCAGGACCTCATGTCTGTAGTCGAACATGCTAACGACTAGACCAATGAGCAGATCTTGTTAACATATTGAATTATTATAACTACGTGTGTTTTTATAATAAACATTACTAGTTTATAGTCTTCTATGAACAGAGGAAATGATTAATTTAATCCAATAAACACACGCTTTAGATAAGAAATACTATTGTTTCATTCCAATTTATATTTATTGTGTTGTTTCCCTTTATTTTTTAATTTATTATAAATTTTATAGCAATGTGTACATTTTTAAAATTAATAATTTCTCATGGTTATCTAAACTCATGATGGTGTTTATTTAAAACTAGGCTAGGCTCAGTTCTCACTCATTGAACAAATGGTTTACGGAGCTTAGATCCATCATGCAGCTCTAAAAGGGACTGGCCTGCTACAGGCAATGGCGTAACCATAGGGTGGCAGCGCTGGCACAATGTCACGGGCCCCTAACCCAATAGGGCCCCGGCCCAAATGGTATAGGTTAAGCGACTTGGCTTCTCTGCCTATTGAAAATTCTATGGCCCCATATAAAAATTTTGATTATGTACCTAATAGACACTTTTTGCAGGTTTCCTCAAGATGTTGTACCTTTATCGAAAGGATAGCGAATGGATGATGAATGTGAAGTCTCTTGATGAAAGCTTGTATGGGGACTATAGCTCTTTCTCTCTAGCCTAAGGAGGCCTATGCAGTGGGAGGTATATAGGCTGGTAAATGTGAATTAACGTAAATATATATACCCATGCTCTTGAAAATAAATGGCTGTTAGTGTTGGATAACCATTTAAGAGGTACTATTAAAATTAAACTAAGTACGTAACGATTTTGCGGTAGGGCCCTATCAAAGGAATCTGCCACGGGCCCCAGATGGTAAAGTTACGCCACTGGCTACAGATATAACTTCCATGGTATGTGTAACCTGCAAATTTACCATCACCATATATCTACGTAATATTGTGTAGTAGCTTTATTTTGCTATCGTATTAGACAATTTAACAATTTCATTCTAGTAGGCTGCATAAAATTAACAGCTCATTTAGGGGTAACTGTATACGTTTCTATAATAAAATCCCACAAGATGTTTTAGAGATGTCAATTAATAAATTCAAAGTCTTTGTTAAAAGAAAGTTGATAGACGAATCGTATTATAAGTTGCAAGATTACTTAGACGATAGAAACGCGTGGGAGTGAACGAATTACTCTAATTTAAATTGAAATATATGAAATTAATATGATATTGTAATGATAGTCGTCGTCGCTCGTCGTCGTCGTCGCTTCAGCCGATGGACGTCCACTGCTGGACATAGGTCTCACGTAATGATGTCCACAAGGCCCGATCTTGCGCCGCCTGGCTCCAGCGGCTACCGGCGACCCTCTTTATGTCGTCGGTCCACCTTGTGGGGGGTCTCCCTACACTGCGCCGCCCGGTGCGGGGTCGCCACTCCAGCACCTTCGGGCCCCAACGTCCATCGGTCCGTCGGACTATGTGCCCCGCCCATTGCCACTTCAGGTTCGCGATTCGTAGGGCTATGTCGATGACTTTGGTTCTCCTACGGTAACTACGGTTCCTAATGATAGTGGTAACAAAAAAACAAAATACCCGACTGAGTTTGTTGTGTGCTCTTCTCGGATCAGGGCGCTAAGGAACCCTCGTAATTTTAGATTTTAAGTCGTTCTGGAGTACCATCATCAGACGTACATAAGAATTAGAGGGTGGAAAAGAAAAAAATATATATATTATTTGACGATTTAAAAGTGCTGTAATATGCCACTTGAATAAAGATATTTTAAATTGATTTGATTTGATTTAACGTGATCTTCAAACGGAAAAGTTGAAGCTTTAAGAATCGCTTAAAACGCTGTTAATCATTATCTAAACTAATATTATAAAGAGGAAACATTTGGGTTTTCGTATGTATGTTTGTAACGTTTTCACACAAAAACTACTGGACTAATTAAAAAAAAAAATTCACCATTTTCACTGAGGGACCCTAATAAAAATGTGTTAGTGTAACCCAAGGTATGAAAAAATCAGTCCCAAAAATCTGTCATCGCGTACGCTGCGGAAACTATTGATGATAGAACAAAAAAATGTTCTACAATATTATAGAACGTGTTAATATCTACAAAAAAGTCCACCATAACATATGTCCATCTACTGTTATTATGCCACTATAACTGGCGACAATAATCAAACCATATTATTCATGCCTTTGTATTAATGCTCATCCTATTAAACATTATTTATTTAAAAACCGTTTCTATATCTGTAAAATACTTTTTAAAATAATAAAATCGCACATTCCATCACGTGTTAAATACATATAGACAGAAAAGTCTATGTATTCCTGAACTTTGAATATTCAGTACACATATTTGTATATCTTTCCTAAAGTAATTAAATTTTAACACAAGAAATAAAAACAAACTTGTAATTCCATATTTTAGAGTGAAGAAAGTTCAGAAATCATTTGTCGGGTTGAGCGTACGCATTTTTAATAAGATACCTCAATCAGTTTTGGATTTGCCTCCGCATAGTTTTAAGAAATATGTCAAAAACATCCTTTTACAAAAGGCATATTATAATGTTGAGGATTATTTAAGCGATAGAAATGTTTGGATTTGATTCCAGTTGCTCACAGAAGCAATATATTACACATTGTAGCATACAAAACTATCTTTAAAAGAGTAACCGTTGAGTTTCTTGCCGGTTTCTTCTCAGCGGATTCAACTTTCCGAACCGGTGGTAGATTTGTTACCAACGGACAGACTACTGACGATTCAAAAGTGCTTTTTGAGCCTACTTGAATAAAGAATGATTTGATTTGATTTGATTAAAAATTAAGTGAAATAAAACTTTTAGTAGGCTTTCCACTGCCACGAGATGGGCTTCTACGTGGGTAAAACCGAGGGGTATTGCTAGTTAGTAGATAAATAAGCCGTCAAATCTCCCGTAAAACCGTTAAGACGTATTAATTAAAAAAAAGTGACTACACTAGTTTTTCTACACTTAGAAAAGCAATGTAAACGTAAATTCTTTCAAGATTATGATTTATACATAGACGACAGATTAGTATAGTTTACAACATAGTAAATCATTCGTCGGACAACTTTTTATTGTGAATTTTCTAAATAGCAACGTAGTCGCGGAATGCTATGCAATTTGCCCGCCCAATAAAGTCTTAATTTATTACTCCTAAATTAGAGATAAGTGCAGGTTTTACAAAATCAATGCAGTATATACCAGTAGTGTTGTAACGGGGTGCGTTACAAACGCTAATTGCTTATTTCTATAATAACACACAACTTTTCCTTGCGTAATTGGGTGTGTCGTACTCATTACCATACAAGCTCTAAGGCTTGCCTAATGCTACAGACATGGAAAAAATGCTTAAAGAATCTTGGTGAATTACTAGTTACACCTTAATATTTCACTTGATGGTAAATTAGTTCTCGTTTTCCTAGAAATTTGGATAAGCCGATGTCACAACGTTAGTTTACATTTGATCAAAACTAGTCCAAATGTTTCTAATATTAATAGGGCATAACAGATAAAACTGTCTAAAAATGATTTTTTTAGTATATATCTAGTAAATAATTATTGTTTCATTCAGTATGAAGCTGTCCATAAAGAACTTTAGGCGAATGAGGGTAAAAGGTTTACGGATGAAACGCGTGATTAGCACCACGAAGATGTGCAGCGTTTCCTATATAAATATATGAAGGATATACTATTTTTAATTAAATATACAATAAAAATATTTCACAAATTCTCTTTTCAAAATTTGAAATTCAAAAACAAAATTTAATTAATAATTTCTAATATTGACAAAAAACACGTGGTTTTTTTATTTACAATTCGTCATTTTAGATTTTAATAAATTATAAGCTTATATTTAATGGACAATTATATTTATTAATTCCTAATATATCTTCCTTTTTCCCTTTCTCTAAAGTTCGGAAATGTAAAGTTTTAGATTTGTATAAATATAAACAAAACTTAATAATTAGTTTGCCCAAGAAGTTTCACTTCTGACATGTGTACTTTGCACGCAATCACTTTTATTTTTTTTAATATATTTATTTGAATTTAAAACTAGTAAACCCTGGAAACAAATCAATAACAGCTCGTTGTAAAGTACGATGTATTAAGTCTCATTGGAGACTGAAAATCAACGTCTTCTGATCTATTTATTTATAATATTTACCAGATAGTATTTTATATTTATGTATATAAATATTCGTCTTCTCTTTATTTATATGTAATAAAATATATTGATAAAATTATCTAGTAAATTAAAACGATTGGAAAACCAGTACTCTTTCTGATTTTTATGATCTTTAGTATTCGTACGATATATTATTTAAACTCATTTAATTACTGCCTTCTCCCCATATGTATGTCCTTAAATTAAATTTTTAATATTTCATAATACATTTATACGTCCACACAAGATGAAATACATTTTTTAAACTTCTTATGCATGATACTTGGTGTTGATAACGTTTCGTCAAATATTACTTAATTAAATAAATTTATTTTGCGTAAATCTGTAGAAAACACACGTTAAAAATTTCTTTTTATGCAAGAATTTGCGGTAGTACGAGTAAAAATAGACTGTATTTATTTTACATATACAAGGATTTTAAAGGAAAATTGCAAATATATATAAAAATCAATTGCTGTTCGTTAGTCTCGCTGAAACTCGAGAATGGCTGGACAGATTTGATTAATTTTGATTTTGATTTATTTGTAGAAGTCCAGGGAAGGTTTAAAAGGTGACTGAATTTGAGAAAAAATGCTTGAAGTATAGTAAAAAGATCAATTTCACTTTCCCTTCGAACTATTCCTACCTGTCAAATATTTAATGTTCGTGCGTCGTTCAGAAATAAATTAAACTTAAAAGAAAAATTTTGCTTTATTTTTCATTTATTTTGACAATTGACATTGACAACCAACAATTTCTGATCGCAACTATAGAATTTGACGGACTTTGGCGGAAATCTGAGAGTAAAGGTCGCGTTTTGTTTTATTTACAATTTTTTTTGGTTTTCGTTAAGTTTGGAGCTTATTTTTTACTAAAGTTGAATCTGCAATTACAATTATACGAAGTTTGTTAGAGAGAGATGAATTACGTCGAATCTAAAGAACATCTGAATTTAATTAACTAAAGCTTGATATAAATATTTTAATTGCAACAGGTTGATTATTTAAACATAGTTGAACGTACTAATACTATCTCCGCGGTAGTCAAGTTTCTCTCTTATAACTTAGGAATTAGACCTCGCAACGTGCACCTTACTGGGAGCTTCTCGGGATTAGAAAAAAACTTGTTGTGTCAGTTTTCTTCAAGAGCCAGTAGACAGTAATCGTTTTTAATTGAAACTTGGTTGACCATGATTGTCTTGATGTTAGTAAAAGTTTGCATTTTGAATAAAATCGTAATAATATTATAAATCTATATATTAACTTTAAGCAAAAACTTATTCGCAGATGGGGATGAATATGAAATTTCCCCTACAGAGAATTAAAAAAAAATACAATTTATCAATAAAAAAACATTACATACTCTATGTATTTGACACACCCGCACTACTTTATTTATTATTAGTCTGTGGTCAAATCGAGAATAGATTAATATAGTTTGTCAGATATTTAGCAAACGATGAAAGAGTTTTTATATAAAACGTCGTTTTTCAATCATTTCAATAAAAAAGCTATATTTTTTATTTTGAACATTTCAAATTTGTTGAGTTTGATGGAAAGAAAAATAGGCAAATTAACAAACAATAGGCTTTGCGAAATCTGTAATTATAGAAGTATAGTCTTTGACAGTAGAACATTGATAATGTTTAAAATTATAATTTATATTCATTTTAAACTGTGATTTAAATTTTTACGGATTATTTGTAGTTATCCTAATTATTTTGTAGATAATTTTTATGCTAATGTAATCCTAGAGTATCCAAAGAAACAAGTAGGTAGTATAATAGAAAATTTAAGCAAGTTTTTACGTGTTATGACACGTTCTTCATAAAGTCCTTACATAAAAAGAAACTTTTAAACCTTTTACGTGAAGCTTCAATAGAAAGCGCTGTGTATTTTTCGCAAAATAAATTTAATAAATGTATTAATATTTGACTAAAAATTAGCAACGTCAAATATTATACACTAAAATAAATAAAAAATATATTTTAATTTCAGTGGAGCAGTAACAATTAATTTAAAAAATTGTATTTAAGTATTCGATTTAAATTTTGCACAAAATTAAAGAGAGAGATAGTAAAAGAGAAGAAAGAAGGTAGAGCATCGACTAATATGTTCTAGAATTAGAAATTAAATTAGTAAAATTTAAAAATACATAAAAATAAAATGACTGTCCACGAAAAATTTTGTTACAGATAGAAGACATTAAATACGGGATTTTTTAAGAAAATATGCTTATCTAAACATATTCGACACATAGACTGGGAGAGGCTTCGGCCGTGGCTAGTTACCACTCTACTAACAAAGACCTACCGCGAATAAATTTGTGTTCCGTTGCTATGCTGTTTAGAAACCATAAAAGGTAAATTGAAGAGTCAATTATACCTGAAACTAATAGAAATAGGACTCCTCTAAAATAGTTGTCACTTATTTTAGCACTTATACAGAATGATTACTAAAACAACTTCGATCAAACTTTTTACATATCACCGCTCAAATAAATAGACAATATCTTACTGAATATACCAATAATTATTTAACCTGATTTATCAACAAAATCATTTATAGAGCCTTTTAGCTTCCAATAATATCAGAAACTTATGGATCGATTTCGATAAAATGTAGAATAACAATCTTTAGTTATAAGGAATGAAGTCATATTTTATTTCCAAATTTGGAGGAAAACAAGAACTTATTTAACATCAAGTCAAATAGTAAACTGTGACTATTAATTCAGCAAGATTTTAAAAAATATATGCCTTTCGCATTACGCAAGCTTGTATATTAAGTAAGGCCTCTGATATGATATTCATTCAAAAATATTTACAGCAATACTACATGTAGCTGCTTTATATTTCTCTTCACAACAATAATACTTATATTAACCCCCGAAACCATAACTTTTTTATCATTGCCCATCTGACAAAATCACGACCACAGAGTACCTCACCTTTCTTTATTCCACAGAGTACTTGTGATTTAAAAATCATGACATCCGAACATGCAAAATACTACAATATTTGCTAAATCATGACAGGATTTTCATGAGTACATCACAAGGAATCTTTAATTATATATTTATTAAATATATTCGTCCGAGTTTTGTATAAATTTGTTTAAATATAGCGACCGTTAGAAAATTCGGAAAAAACAAATTGGACCTATTTAGAGAATGAAAGCAAATAATATTTAATTGATTACATTTTAAAATAAATATTAATATTACATTATTTACTGTGCATATATCTATAATAAAAAAAGCTTGATAAAAGCTTGAGGCTATTTTTTTTATATTTTGAATATTTTTATATATTTTACTACTACAATAACAAATCTAAATGATAGTTACAGAATGTTAAATTTAAAGCGGCAAAAGAATGTAATTACAATCTAATTATCAAAAATAGTAACCTTTTATTATTTACAATATATATTTAACATAATTGATGCAACAAAAAAAGATTCGACGTAACGTAAAAAAATCGATCCACGATAATATTACAAAGTACACTTACTTTTGTGCTTAGAGTGATTTTTCCACATTTTCCTCAAGAGCGTCGTCATTTTTTATAGTTTATATATAAATACAATTATATTTTCAACTTTTATAAAGCACGCAACTTAACCCTCGCGTGGTCAACAGTTAAATGCAACGGACTCGCGACCAACCCTCTGATAGTACGAGACAGGAACAAACTCCAGTAGATCGTACTATACAGATTCATCTATCCATTATATTATACGCAATTACTGTATCACATTAATGTCCAATAATAAAAAACGTTCATTATTTGCTCGTATATTTCAGTCTCGCTTAATGTCAATAACATTTGAATGATACCTAACTAATAACATTAAAATAAATTGTATAATATTACCTTAATGCGTTACGTTTAGTAGTAAGTAGTAAGTAAGTAGCAGCCCATTATGGTCCCACTGCCGGACACAGGCCTCCTCACTCCGGGGAGCGAGGGTTTTTAGAGCATAGACCCTTTTTTTTACACGCTGGGAAATGCCTTTCCGCACCTCGTTCAGACAAAATCTGAACGGGAGTGTGGGACTCGCTGGTAGTAAGCCAGAATACACCACAAAAACCCAGCGATACCCGCCCCATCCTTTAGTGGAGCACCAGAGGATCGGTTGACGCATTCTACCCTGGTATTAGAGCATAGACCCACTCCACTGCGGATTGGCAGGCATAGTACACAAGTGCACTCTCTATTCCTTCACTCTCATAGTCCGATGTGACGGGAATCCGACACGACCGGAGAGAGATCAGGCGCAGGACCGACGGCTTCAAATGCTCCCCGAGGCACGGAGGTGGATCACACCGCCAATTTTCCAACTTCGGGAAAATATTGAGAAAATCTTAATAGAAAACTCAATATTGATTTTTAAATCGGCCCGACGCGGGACTCGAACCCAGGACCTCATGTCTGTAGTCGAACATGCAAACCACTAGACCAATGGCGCACTTGACGTTTAGTGTTCCTAGTTAAATTTAAATTGATCACGGTATATTTAGAAGCAAGTCAAGCATTATTACCTTTGTATTTTCTAAAATAATGAAAATGTAGTACAACAAATACAAATATTTTTCAGATTTTGACTGTTATTTCACGTGCAGGTATATAATTTTATAATAGAGGCTACTTTCTATGCTGAAATTCCCACAAGAGTGTCAAGTACTCTGACAATGTTTTTCTAGTAATCATTTTACAAATAAACATATAATATTAATAACTCACTCGCAACCACGCCAGAAAATATAGGCTTTACAAGCAGATATTCACAGGAACGGTACATTTGTTCAATCCCGATTTATATCTGAAATAGCAGGATGGATTTTGACGAAGCTTCCGCTGCCAAATAGTTGGTATACAGTACATTTAGAAAATGTTTTACCAAAAATTTATTTCATTGCTGGTAAATTAGCGCTTGTCTGTAATCCTGCCCGTTGGTAAGTGATGATCAATCTGAAGTGGAATCGCACTAACCTAGTAAAAAGTAATCTACCGGTTATAGTAGATAGTATAACAGGACACAGCAGTTTACTTATAAACTCTTTATAGTACGCCATAAAAAACTAACAATAGTATAAGAGATACACGTTGAAGAAGCTTCAGAAATCATTTGTCGGGTTGTACATTTGCATTATTAATAAGATACTCCACATAGTTTTAAGAAATATGTCAAAAACATCATATTATTTAAGAGACAAATATGTTTGGACATGATTCCAGTTAGAAGCAAAATATTACACATTATAACCAACAAAACTATATTTAATAGAGTAACCGCTGAATTTCTTGCCGGTTCCTTCAACGGATTCGACTTTCTACTACTGACGATAAAAAAGTACTAGAAGGCGATCTTATAGTTTATCACCGATTTCTTCCTTAAAGAGAAGGAAATTGTACGAAATTATATAAAGAAATCATAAGTGTTAATAGTAGACATAATTGAATATACTTACTAACACATTAATAACAAAAACATTATATGTAATAATATCATCTATGTATACGAATTGTGAAAGAAAATGTTTCGTGAATTCATCTTCTTTACAATCAGCATCGTATAGAAACGCAAATATTTCGCTTGGCGACACGTCTTTACTGCTTAAATGGTAATTAGCCACTACCGAAGCCTTCCAGCCACTCAGACAATCAAGAAAATGCCCCGCCAGAAACTAAGGATGGAATAACTAACATATCTGTTATTCGCTACTTTACTAAGAAAATAACGAATAGCAAAAATAACTTAAATCCGTTATATGGTTATTAGGTTATTGATAAAATGGAGTGAGCGAGTAATAATATAAGTTCAACTATTAAAGAAGCAGTGTTTTAGAGATAGGCAGCAACGCAACGTGTATATATTATGGAAATCATTTGAGAATATTTGTTAAAGTGCTATAACGTATTTTATTTCTTACTTGCTTGTGATAGACTATAAATAATTAGGCGGCAACACTTAAAAATACAACAATACAACTACCTCATTGGTCTAGTGGTTAGCATGTTCAACTACACACATGAGGTCCTGGGTTCGAGGTCTCTCTCCGGTTGTGACGGATTACCGTCACATCGGACTATGAGTGAGGAGGCCTGTGCCCAGCAGTGGGACGTTAATGGGCTGCTACTTACTTACTTTTTACTTTACTTAAAAATACTAAAAACATTGTGCAATATTACAAAATGTTATGTAATACGAGGTAGCTTTAACGAGCACAACAATAATAATAATAATAAATATCTTTAATCTCAAAAAAAAATGTATTGTAGTAGAAAAACTTATTATATAATATTTGTAACATTTGTGCGAAAAGGCGTAAAATTCAGCTCGAAGCTGCTTTTCAGTTCGCACCTAAATACGTCTGCTGCCAATAACAGAGTAAAACATATTAAAAGTAAACAATAAAAAGAGAAAAAAAAGAAAAATNTATACGAATTGTGAAAGAAAATGTTTCGTGAATTCTTCTTCTTTACAATCAGCATCGTATAGAAACGCAAATATTTCGCTTGGCGACACGTCTTTACTGCTTAAATGGTAATTAGCCACTACCGAAGCCTTCCAGTAGTCCACTCAGACAATCAAGAAAATGCCCCGCCAGAAACTAAGGATGGAATAAGTAACATATCTGTTATTCGCTACTTTACTAAGAAAATAACGAATAGCAAAAATAACTTAAATCCGATATATGGTTATTAGGTTATTGATAAAATGGAGTGAGCGAGTAATAATATAACTTCAACTATTAAAGAAGCAGTGTTTTAGAGATAGGCAGCAACGCAACGTGTATATATTATGGAAATCAATTGAGAATATTTGTTAAAGTGCTATAACGTATTTTATTTGTTACTTGCATGTGATAGACTATAAATAATTAGGCGGCAACACTTAAAAATACTAAAAACATTGTGCAATATTACGAAATGTTATGTAATACGAGGTAGCTTTAACGAGCACAACAATAATAATAATAATAAATATCTTTATTCTCAAAAAAAATTGTAGGAGAAAAACTTATTATATAATATTTGTAACATTTCTGCGAAAAGGCGTAAAATTCAGCTCGAAGCTGCTTTTCAGTTCGCACCTAAATATGTCTGCTGCCAATAACAGAGTAAAACATATTAAAAGTAAACAATAAAAAGAGAAAAAAAAAGAAAAATGTAAAGCTATGTAATGGAATAAATAATAAAATAAGGAGACATTAACAAAAAAAAGTATAAAAAAAAAAACAAAAATAAGAATACTATTTACAGCTTCATAACACAATGACAAATTATGAATGCACAAGGCTTATTCAAATTGAAAGTAGGTGCGTTCAAAGATACTTCTTTTTTTTTAAACGAATTTTCTGGTGTTTTTTATATTTAAAGAAATTTAAAAGTTTAGATTTCCGAGACATAGAGGGAGGGAAAAACGAAGATATGTTAGTTGAATTTAATTGTCATTGAAATATTAAGTGTCGACAATTAATACAAATAATTTATTGAAGTCTCAAATGACGAATTGTAAATAAAAATGTCAAGTACTTTTTGGCAAAATTAGAAATTGTTAATTGAATTTTGTTTTTGAATTTAATATATTTAATGAAAATTAATATATGAAGTTATTGAATAACGAGTGGCATATTCAAAAGCCACATTTTATTTGTAAATATTAAAACTCTCTAATCTTCAAACGAATTAGCATAAAAAACACTGCACTTCTTCGTGACGCAAAACATTTCATCCGTAAAAATCCATTAAAAATTGTACAAAAAGGCGGTCTTGTCCCTTACTAGTAACATCTTCCAGACAACCTTAAAGTGTATAAAGAGATAATACATTTATAAACTGTTTTAATGTGCGGGTGCGGTGAAAAATTATTTTATGCATTCAAATAACTTTTCAGTAACAAATAACGTGATGATATAACAATGATTGGGGCAAAAATAACGTCAGGGTTATAGTTATTAGACCTCTGCTGGCGAACCTGTCGAAATATCTGTATAAACAAAACCTCAGCGATTAAAAAATAGACATGGGTTGTAAAATATACGTATTAAATTCATACTATTCAATATTACCAATAATTTGCAATCTCAATTTTGTTCTCTCACGGAAATTCAACAAAATTGCTTTCGTTATTACTTATCAGTGGTTGTACCGAACACGGCTTGCATTAAATCGTAATTATTTGGCGGCAAAAAACCTGGTGGGGTCGGTCCAAACCAGATCTGAGGGCAAAAGCTCCGTTGTTGCATCAGAAATGATCGTCGGACGCAGCCACTTGCGTCAGGAACGTTTCCTGAGAAAACAGGATTCAACACGCGTGAGTTTTCCTAAAAACACGATACTTTAAAACGAGTATAGAAATAAAAAATCGGTTGTCTGTAAGTTCGGTTTATGGACGATAATCTTACCTGTTAACGTTAATTAGTTTTTAAAAAGAATTAGTAAACTTGCATACTTTATTGATTTTATTTATTTATACACTTTATTGCACATCTACAATAATAATATACAATGAAATAAACTTAAATATAAGAGAAATAAAAGTACAACAGGCGGTCTTATCGCTAAATAGCGATTTCTTCTAGACAACCTTAGGTCAAAAAAAAGCTGAAAGTATTATAGGAGGTAGGCAATAAAATAACCCTACACACTAATATCTACATTCTAATACATGTATAACAATAAATATATTAATAAATTAATATATATGTCGGAGGGCAGATTTCTGTGGAACGCTGGCGCCATCTATCGGCGTGGACAGAGTCAATGGTGGCAGTCCGGCGGGAGTCACTCGGCAGTTATCGAGTGGCGGTCGGCCGGAGTGGTCGACTATTGAAACTGTCGCGTTCCTAGCTATTAGTGTTAATGAGTTTGTGTAAATTGATATCGGGAACATTAAGTGATTGAACATTATAATCCCAATTAATTAATACACTGTTTGATTGCACCAACAATACCCATGAACGCCCACAGAATAAGAAATTAAATAATTAATAAGGATGTCGGCGGAGAACCCTACGCCCCTGTGTTTTATGTTTCTCCGTTCTCTCTTATTCTCCGACATCAGAAGTGGGATCACTGTTGGTGCGAAATGATAAAAAGGGCGAAACATACGTTTGTGCTATGTGTATAAACGCGTGCTATGTTTGGAAAACTGAATTAAAACATGTGAGTACTGATCGAAGACCTACAAAGCAATCTACCGGTCCAGGGTCGAACATGGTCCTTGACAAGAAAAATACCGGCATGAAATCGTAGTTCGCTACAGCTGAATTATATTTTCTGAAAATGCAACACGCGGCGGCCATTTTGTGCTAGCCGCCAGTAAGGCGCTTGGAGTGAAGCTTCGACGTGACTGTCTTGGGTGGCATACGGGAGTTACATGGTGTGAGTTTAGC
>JACTOM010000282.1:3058216-3099489 GCA_015832385.1 Elymnias hypermnestra | reverse complement strand
AGATGTGTACCCCCTGGCAAAATAAATAAATAATGCGAATCAGAATAAATAATGCGACATTTCCCTTTCGTGTACAAAATAGTATGTTTAATTGTAACTTAGAATCTATATTGTTCACGATCCTTTCCTTTCGCATAGAAGATATTATATTTTGATTAATTGAGAGTCTATATGTATATAACTAATTTGTAAAAATCATATAAGAAATGTTTTGTTGACTATAGCATGTATATATTTGTTTGTATTGTTTTTCTTGGAAATAAGTTGTTTGTGCATTTAATGTAGACCTGTGATTGTCGAATAATAGAACGCGAAACATAAGATATACTTTTTTACGAATAAAGAGCCAACTAGTGTCGTTTGCTTGTCACAATAGTATCTTGGGTGAAGAGTCTGGTGGCATTTTTCATTGATCCTGAATCGGCATCTTGGCGAGTGTGAGCTGTCCAAGGGGCTCACAATAACAGCTAATTAACAAAACAACTTCGTAACTATACCAACTTATAATTGATTAAAACATTATTTGGTTTTATTGTGTCGCATTTAATAAAATTTTATTACAAACATTTGTTTTTTGAACTGATTTGCAACTGTTGTTAGTCTTAAAGAAGTTATGTCTTTTACGATATACTTGTTTATTCAAACACAATGACTTGCTAAGGTTTACAACATTAACGCCTTGAAAAAAGAACGAGCAAAGTTTAATTTTGTCATATTTAGCTGTAAAACAAATCCGGCGTTGTAAAAATTTACCAAGCTTATGTTGTTTTATAACAGAAATCTTTATGGATATATCAAAAACACGTTGATTCATCACAATAAGATAATCGATTCATAGACAAAATATCACTATCACATAATATCAACCGCTCACAACTGTTTAGACCCAGGGCCAGAGATAACCTTATAAGATAACCAGCGAAAGTAACTTTAACTAGGAAAATGGAGGGAAAAAGACAAATATGGAACAGCTGGATTCCAAAAAGAGTCAGACAATCCTCGTAGCAATTGGCAAAGATACCACAATCTGCATTGTAGGGAACATCACGATGCTCAGTATTGAACCACGATTAGAAGAGGAGGTAGAATATGAAAACGATATACAATTCGGTATTTTATCTAAGAGAAAATCAGTCGTTACAAAAACGGGCCTCAATAAATACAAATCTGCTTAAGATGCGCCGGATAATCGACAACCGCGAAAATAATGAGATAATTAACGCAATAAATTCGCTGAAATATCCTGGAAATATAATTCCAGTTGTACTGTGATAAATAGGTGAAAAGCTAAAAAAAATCAAAGAAATTTAAAAAAAGTAAAAGAATCATCTAGACACTTAAAATCTTATCATTCGAAATACAATTAATTTTCATTTTAACCAATGCAAGAGCTTTTCCGTGCTCCTTGTTTTCTTTTTTTTTTTTTTTTTGATTACATAGTTCCTCATAGAATCCATATAATCTTTGGTATTAGGGCATCAAAAAAGAAATAAAAACAAACATAAGATACATGTAAACACCTATTGTTGACGTTCCAATGGATTGGCATAAATATCCCATACAATATATACTCACAACTCGTGATTAGATGATTCTTTTCTTTTTACTGCTGCCAAGTTACTTGACTGTGATCACACCTGATGGCAAGTGAAGACTAAGATAGAATCGCGCTCATCCGGTAAAAGGCAATTACCTCCTATAGTTTCTACAGAAGATCGCACCGGAACAAATTTCTTTGCTTGGCGGTACATATTTGCTGGTAGGGCAGTAACTAGCCACGGCCGAAGCCTCCCAGTGCATACTCAGACAAATCTTATAATACAATTTCCTAGATTCGTCCTACCGGAGATCGAACCATGGGCCTCTGCTAGCAAAGCGAGTACTCGCAAAACTGCCCCAGCGAGGCCGTCAATGATTAAATTTTTCACAATATGTGAGGCCAGGAAATAAAACCACAACCCCTGGATCATTCGTATTTAATAAAAAATAACGTAACTATAGGCATTGTATAACTTATTTATAACATTATTAATTGGTGTTCAATATTAATAAAATAATAGTACACAATATTCTAGTCAATGATGTAAGCAATTCTACACAGATACAAAATACTTAGTGTAACGAAATTTGGGAAGGTATTTTAATATTTTCATCGTTAATGAATCATTTTGGGAATATCAGAAATATTCATGTTTTCAATAAAATTTGTAGCTAGGGACTTTTTTATTGTAATTGTAATATAAAATGTTCTTATTCTAAATTTTGAAAACTAGTCATGTTACTAATGTAAACTAGTGTCGAGTATATGATTTGAAAATGAGTTTGACATAAAAAATGAAGCAGTACAAAATTTAATTTTGAGGTACTCTTACATTTGACAATTTGTATGGGACAAATGTAAGACTTCATGTAGGTTCTATTCAACACTAAAGGATACTATATTAATGCTAATAACGTCAATATAATATCAATAACGAAAAATATATTTGAGAGTATATAAAACGAACATTTTAATTGATTTTAGAGTTAACATTTTAGCCATTTGTGAAATGCAATTTCGTTATTATAAAATTTGTACTAAATCTATTTCTGCCATTAATACAATCCAAAGGCCTTGCATATCTAAAAGTGGACAATTTTTAAAATATCATACTTATTATATTATTTTAAAAAATTTGAATGCCCTAAAACATTACCTTACACTAAGTATTGCTATTATAATACAAAATAAACTGTTGGCTTTTTACAATGAATGCAAATAGATTTCTTAATACTAAAATCCAAGATAATTTACAATGAATCTCGACCGTAATTTTGCAAAACGAAATACTATAAAGAAGTACCACTTTAATGTATTTCTCAATAAATTATAACAATATTTCATGAAATTAAAAAAAAAATAACTTCAAAATTGATATTTCAAATAAGTTTTCATAGTCTGTGGTAAAACTTTGAACTAATTTAAATGACTTATTTAATAATAGATACCTAAAACCTTTGTATTATAAACATATCTGTTAAAGGTTTTAAGTACTTACAACATAAAAATTTATAACTTTCTTAATCACTAATTGATTTCAATCATTTGAACAAGAATATTAAATATAAATATGGTATATTCATATATATATGATTTATACATTTTGAATATCCTGAAGTTTGCAATAAATTCCCAAAGAAAAATAACTGTTTTTGAATAGCTTAATGAAGTATTTAATAGATTCCCCGTTACAATTGAGTTTATTGTTATATTACATTTACTAAAACATGAGATATTTTCCAGTTGAGTTAAATAAAATTATGATTTTCACAACAGCACCATTGTTACATTCAAAACTATATTATCTCTAAGACGACCAAAGTGTTATAAAGTTACAAAACTTCATTAAAATTTGTTGACCAGTTTGACTTATTGCCTGAGAATTTTAATACATATAGATTTCTGCAATATTAAGTACAATCTTGCATAACATAAAAGTACACTTGCAATATAATAATCTTAATATATTGATCTGTAACCAAAACAAAATATCTTGGTATATCACAACAGTTATAAACTATGATTTAAAAAAAATGATTTCATTTACATGAAAATTGTAATAAATTTTTACACATTTAAAGTGTGGTTTTATTTAACACATTTTTCACATTTATCCTAAGTACGAAAAATACAAAAATCATTGCTGAGAAAATAATATTTAATCCATATTTAAATAAAAACATCCAGCTAATTATGTTGTATAGATTTAGTTTCATTTTGGTCATGAAAATTTTACACTACACATTCATGTTTCACAATCCTTACAATATTTATATAAATATATGATCAATGCAACTTTGTATAGTAACAAAAAAAAATGAGGGGCGTGTAGCAGGATGAAAAATACTTTACAACCTATTCTCATTTGCTGAATATACACAATAAATTTCATTGAAATCTGTCAAGTCATTCCTACACATCACTTTTCTTTATAAAAGTTAAAATATTTTAACGGGGATTACATTTGTCACTTATTGAAGTCATTATTATAATCCTCCTTTAATTTCCAGCATGGAAGCCAATATCACCAGAAATTAGCAATTTCCCCAGAAGATGTAATGCTTTATATTAACTCAAATACACTCTCAATTCCTTCACTTGGCAATTCAGATGTGATGGCTAACAAGACTTGAGAGAGATCAGCTGTAGAACCAATGGCTTAACATACCATCTGTAGAGCAGATTCCCAATATTTCAACTTCAAGCAAATACTGTCAATTTCTTAAGAGAACTCTACATCAATTTTAAATCAATGAGGCAGTTAAGTCATTAATACTTTACTAGAAATTTTCTTTAACTAGGTTTAACTATTAAAGGTGTATAAAATTCTTGTAGCACATAAACTATTTGTGATAATTTCCACCACAGAGTACAAGAAAAAAATGGGCTCATAATTCCTTTTTTTGTTATAATTGCATTTACCAAACAATTGATATAACTTTATATATAACTGTTCTGTACATATTCATGTGACAGAACATCTCCTTAATGGGTGGACTGATATTGATGAAATTTTTTGTGTGTATTTACAATGATTCAAGAATAGTTTTTATTCACAATTAAATCCAATAAACAAGGAATTTCCCCATAATTCAAATGAATCAGGAACTATAGAAATATCACTGTATGGGACATCTAATATGTCATTTACATGCATAAATTATTATTAATACCAACATCAGTTTATTTTCATTAAATAGTTAATATTTTGTTCACTGTTTATTAGCCCTTTTTTCTGTACTCTTCATATATTATTAAGTTATCCTACAGCCTATTTCTATATGTAAAGTTGCTCTAATCTAATATACATATATAGTAGTTATGGCATTCTTTTATAAGAATTATAATTATCAATCAGTACAATCAATCCATAGCACCATATAGAAAGTAATAAATATAAAAAAGCTATACCGTAAAAGCTATCACTTTAAAGTACTTCGTTATACTGTTTAGAATTGGTAGTGACCACTTATGTAATACAGCTTTTACTTTACCAGTTCTAACATTTAATTATTCTCTCTCTTTGGTTCTACTGTGAACTTTTACTATGTTGTACTACATTTTCTAATGGAATTAAGCTGGTTTGATTTAATTAAATATGGACTTTGTACATTAAATTTACATAGTATAAAAGCACTATCTCATTTCATCTTCATTATTAATCAATTAAACTATATGTGGGTGTCACCAATTGTGTCTTATCCTTATTATCATTGATCAAACAATTTATGCTAAAAATAAATTATTCCTAAGTCATTCCATATTATATATTTCAATAGAAAACAATATGTTATATTAGATACTATTCTTAAAGCCTAATATAATCACTTTGTTTCTGCCTTAACTGTTACAGTCTTTTCTGTCAGATTTTCGATTGCTTTTATTGTTGATCATTTCTTTTTTCTGTCTTGGGTACACTTAGGGCAATACCATTTACCTTTGGGTTTTATTTTAAGATCTACACATGCAAAGTGGAACCACTCAATAGGGCAGTCTAGATTATCACAACCTATCATTTCGCCATATGAAACTTGATGACAAAGACAATATGTTGGTTCATTAGGATCAACAGGCATATCCAGCACATCACTCGGATGGGTCATGCCACCGACTGAATCCAGATCTGCGTTTTCTTCCTGCTCTTTAACAGCTGTTGCTGTTATAGTTGTACCTTTACGTTGCGCTTTTTTCTTAGCAGCGGATCGACCGCTGGCTACAGCGTCCTCTTCGCTCGACGCACCCGTTCGTTTTTTCTTACCTGTCGTGGCTGTAGTTTTCTCACTGCCCTTAAGCTTCTTTCTTCCTTTTTTTACAGTAGTGGGATTGGTCTCTTGATCTACAGCCGCTTGTTGCGCGGCGCGAGAGCTCATAACTTTCTCTTGAATTTCAGATTCAAAACGCGCGAGGTCAGAGTCAAGGCGACGTATATGTTTGTCCACTAGCTCGTATGTTTGTATTGCGAGTTGAACTTTATCGTCCCCGTACTCCTTAGCTTTGTTAAATAATCCCTGAATAGTGTTCACTTTTTCTTTTTTCGTTTCCTCGTCCATTTTTGATATATTCGGTAACAAATCATCGGCCATAAGATCGATTGTCTTCATTAAACCGTGTGCTCTATCGTCAAGATCTCGCATTAACTTAAAATTTCTCTGTAGTTCAATAGGTAAATGTTGCAAACTATCCAGGTAATGTTCCAAATAAAGAGCTGAAGTCATTTTGTAATATTTTGTAACTACTAAGCTCAATAGAAATATATGCCAACAGCACGAAATGAAAGAAAACACTAATTTAATTTACACTAACTTAACCTTTGCAAATCTAACATTTCAGCACACTTAAAATAATCCGTAAAATCATGTAAACAGTAAGAAAATAAAATCTAAAAGCTGTACACTCTACTTTTACATTACAGCAAGCAAGTGCTATCAATTTAATCAAGCGTACGAAATTGAACATATAACGTTTCCTTTCGTTTAAATGATCACGTACCATAAAGAGAACAAGAAATTTTGGAAAACGAGTGAATTTCTATAATTATAAAAATTTTCGATACAGAATTAAGTAAAACAATTTAAGTGTAATATTTAAACGTAATTTAAATCAGAAAAGAAACAACTTTATTTTTAAATAATTTCACTCGATTTGCGTAAAACGAAACATAGAATAAAAATAATAATCATCAAAGAGTATATAAGCAATAATAGTCGCAGACTAAGTATACATATTTAATAGTGTTGCCAATTCCAACGTCAACACGATTCAATACCTTTAGTAGTTTGTTCATCTTATTTTATTTAAAGATTATTGGACATGTTAAAATTGTATTGTAGTTCGTTATGAAACATTGCTTATTTTGAATTATATTATGGGAGGGTATTAATGTTTTAGTCACAAGCTCATAACGATACCTACCTAAGTCGTAAAGCATTGGTGGCTATATTATCTGTTGAAAATTTCTGTTTTTATTTATTTAAATATTTGTTATTAAACCCAACCATAGATTTGGCACGTTAATCTAAACAATACATATAAAACTTGAATAATATAGTACTTAAAAAAATTAACTCTGTGATGTGTGTATATTTCGTTACGGATAAAAATAATAATGATAAATCTAATTCCCCGCCCAAACATGGATGGCATTATTCTCAAATCTCTGGACCACCGCGGTTTATATCGAAATTGAAACTTCAAAATAATTTTATCAGACTGGCTAACTCGCAATATGCTTTAGAATACCTATCAAGATAATTGTAAAAAAAAAACAGGATGTAGCTGTGTAATGGACATTGTTGCCATTTGATGTACGTGAATACAGTCCTTACTTAGCGTCTTAGTGTAATAAATTTTTAATTAATATCTAGTGGTGTAATTGAATTTCGGATGGAGATGATAGATTTATGTAGCTAAAACACCAAACTGTATCCTCCAATTTTCTTATCTGTAGTTTTTTTAAATTCCCTCCCTATGGATTCGATTTTAAAACTTCAAGTCAAAAACTGTACGCATACGTGGAAAAAACTGTTATAAATGGCAGTAAATGGCATTACTTTGCAAATAGCGGGGAACGGGATGAAATACCAAAAAACCTATTGCTTTTTACATATAACAAAAACAAAACCCTTAAATAATATTTATATACGTGTTGTGGACCACTATCTGTCTTTTTCTAATTCTCAGGATATTTAACGCTTGACATGGGCTTGCATAATGAATTATGTATTTATATATACATATCTATTTATATGTATATAAGTATTTGTATTATTATAAATATCTTTATGTATCTAGATAATATATGTATATCTATTTCTATAGTAACACCGCTTACCTTCTCTCTCTTTTCTTTGATTGTCTCCCTAAACGCACGGGTTGTCTGGAAGAGATCGCTGTGTAACGATAAGACCGCCCAATTGCACACTAAATTTAGTTAATTTTAAGTTGTATTTTTCTTTTGTCCTATTTCTGTGGTGTTCAATAAAGTATCTACATCTATGTATATATTATTGTTCGGTAGTGAATTAAAAAGATGTACGCTAAAATTGTTCTATTTACGCTTCATGTAAAATAAGGTATTGGTAAAATAATTTAAAAAGTTATATTAATTTAAATAATCAGAATTTTATAACATAACTTCAGTTGCCTTATATAAGGATCCGTGTGGAAAAAAACCAACAATATTTTTTTTTATATATTTTATTGTATTAGCAAATAAACAAGTTATAAAATATTTTCTTAATAGAAATGACACTAGTCCGGGATACGAAGCACTAGCTTAGTTTACATCAATCTTACTATGGGTAGACATCAACACCTTTGACGAAGTTTTTTTATTCATTCATTTTGATTAATTGTAGTTCGATTTGAGAAATTCCAAAAGCGATAAATAATTCACAATAAAAACCCATGATTCGATGCAATGTAAAATTTGCAGGGACTAATTTATCTCAGCAAAACAACAACTTGTCACATAATTAACATTAAAAAAATTATAAACTTTAAAGGTAAAAAAATGCAAATAAATAATTAGCAAATAACCGTATTGCCGGCGAAAAGTCGGAGCGTTTACATAATCTACAAAATATAAAACATGCTTTATTGATTTTCTTAATATCTATAATTTACATTTCTTACAACTAATCGTGATCATATACGTAAAGTTACATTGCTATACTACAATATTAATGAGAGGTAAAGATTTTTGTATAACTACATTACCTCGTTTATATGCCTTCCATCTTGGACTGTATATTTTTTTAAATGGATTCCTTGAATATGAAAATGTAAATATTTAAGATAATACAGCCTATATTAATGAATAGTGAACTGATTATAAAAATGTTTACCAACAAGGTTTTTTTAAATACCTTAACAGCCCTGGGTTCTAGAGCTTTGGCAATGCTATTTTTTTTCAAAATTATACTTTGTTTATGGTTTATGAGATTACATATAGCAAATAATTCCCTTCGATTATAGCTTTAAACTTGTTTGAAGGTATACATTTACATCTAAATGATTCGGTGTGATACTTCTCTGGTCACTTATAAGAAAAATAAGGTACTTAACTGAAGTGTCAAAACTTAAACCTAACTACATACAAATTCTACACTTTAATCAAATTTGGTACACATTCGTTGCTCATTTTCCATTATAATATTCATTTACAGTTGCGAAGAGTGAGAGGGGGCGAGCAACTGAACATTCTGGAATGCATATAACTTGATATGGAAGATAATTTATTAACAGTTAAGATATTATAATCGATCTCACCTGATACTTAAATTCCCAATAATATTGTATAATAATTACGATACTTAGGGTCGGTCCAGAGTGAGCAATTTGGATGTTACAGGATAACTTAGTTTCTATTACATAATTTGCAATGGATTGTAATATTATATGTGTAATTTATTAAAAATTGCACATTTATGATCCCTATAACCTGTGTCAACAAGAGCTCAGGTTCGAAACTGGTGGATGAGTACAGGTTAAGATTTGACTACAATCTCATTAAAATCTAAATGAATTCAATTTAGCATCATATTGGACATGTTCTTCAAAGTTTACTTTAATTTTTGATAAATTACTTTGTATTTTTTATTGCTGATCTATATATTTTACGTTACCTATTTACCACTATAGGTAAACAAGCCAGAAGCTTCCCACCAGTATCTATATAAATTATTAATACATTTTGGATTACATATTGAATCGAAAATGGAATGTCATAAAGAAGTGAGTACTAATACCAATACATCAAAGAAATCTTCAGAACGAGACTTCCAATTTCTAGAGTTAACACTATCAAACATCCAATTCCTTACAAATATGTTTTAAAAAATAAACCTATTAAACAATGGACCAAATTAGAAAAGATATTTGTTAAAAAAATTAAAAGTGCGTCTGTACAAAGTACACATGTCAGTGAAACTTCTTTGGCAAACTAATTTTTAAGTCTTGTTTATTTGACAGTTTATGAGACAGCTCTGAAATTTAAAGGGTGGGAAAAAAGGATGATATGTTAGGAATTTAATTATCGTTGAAATATTAAGTGTCGAAAATTAATACAAATAATTTACTGAAACCTTAATTTTTTGTCAATATTAGAAATTATTAATAAAATTTTACTTTTGAATTAATATTTCATGAAAAATAGTATTATATATTAAATAACGATTGGCAATTTAAAATGGCAAAGGTTATTTGTAAATATTAAAACTACCCAGCCTTCAAACGAATTAGCATAAAAAACGCTGCACATCTTCGTGACGCTAATGACGCGTTTCATTCGTGTAAATTTTTCCCTCATGCGCCTAGAGAAGTTTCACTTCACAAGTAACCGTTTTCTTTCCATCAAATTGCTCACATTGGACGCATATTTTTTTATACATTTAATATAATCGAAGTCGCCACTTTAACATGTATGTAATAGTTGGCACTACTAATTATACAGGTCACTCGCAATATAATATATGACATTACAAAATTGTATGATTGTTAATAATAAAGGCATCTAAATTACATATATATTCACCATCTAATAAACATGTCAATATAAACATTTTTTATTCGACCAACTGTGTATTTCCAACTAATGAATTTTAATGTCAGAGAGACAAATGTTTATATTATAATTATAAACAAATTTGAATCATTCTTATATAACAGTTCTTTTTTGTTACCATTAAAAGAATCATTTTTCTTTTTTCATTATTAAGTATCAAAAAAGAAAGAAGAAGAAAAAATTCACAAACAAATCCTAAATCTTCCTTATTCCATTATTCTTTTTTAGTTATCTTTCTATTGAATCATATTTGATTAAATATTGCTAAATAAGTTATTACAAAAAGATATTTTAAATAGAATTTTTAATAAACACGTGTTAATAAATATTAAGGCCCAATTTGTCCCTTGGAATGTATCCTTGAGACACAACGCAAGATTTATGTCATTTTATTCGTATGAAGATCGCGAGGCTATTTAATGTGAGGAGAGGCTACTTAGGGCTTGGGCTAATAAAAAATAATTTAAAAAAAAGATAAGGTAAGTAGCGGCTCATTAACCTCCCACAGCTGGGCACAGGCCTCCTCACTCATAAGAGAGAGTTTTTAGAGCATATAACCACCACGCTACTCCAGTGCGGATTGGTACACAGTATATATTGGTGCATAGTACACAAGTGCACTCTATTCCTTCACTCTCATAGTTCGATGTGATGGGAATCCGACAATCGCGGAGAGAGATCAGGTGCAGGACCGACGGCTTAACGTGCTCTCCTAAGCACGGGGGTGGAGCACACCGCCAACTACCCAACTTCGGGCAAATATTCAGAAAATCTTAATAGAAAACTCAATATCCATTTTCGAACTGGCCCGACCCGGTACTCGCACCCAGGACCTCATGTCTGTAGTCGAACATGCTAACCATTAGACCAATGAGGCAGGCAAAAAATAATTGGTTGTCTATAAAATCTGTTTACGGATTATAATTTTCCATGATAACGTCATAAGCAAATATAGATAAATTTGTTGTAATGGAAATAGGCCGATCGCGCCTCTCTATCGTTTATTCTACACTCTAGGTTCAAAAGGGCGAAAAAGGGAGATACTTTGAATGTGAATTAGTGGATTGAGTCATATTATTAGACAATTTTAACTGTTATTTGTTAGCAAAATTGAAAAGTTGGAAATAAGCGGTCGATCGAACATCGCAGTAGAATACTTTATCGGCAGATTAAAGTACACCTTAATATTTATTGATAACTGTCACACTCAATATATATTTCGTTAATAGACACACAGACTAGCTAGATCATTATACAGTCAACGTATCTTAGAGCATTTTCAAACACAAAATAAAAAATATACTCTCTCAACATGTTTTCACAACCGCTAAAGAAGATACCACGCGAAATATAAGAATTTTAACAAGCAAAAGCACCATAAAAATGAATTGTGCTTACGTTGGCCTGGTAGTGATTAAAACATCGTTTCTATACGCTTAAAAGCAAACACACACAGAACACAAGTCATTTAAGCGCCATATAAAATACGAAATAACTCAACTTTGAATCATTGCTTTATCACAACGTAACTTATTCACCGTAACTTGTTATTTTCGATAATCGTACATTATTTAGCTTTTAAAACATTTCAATAACCGCCCCTAATTCTATCACTTTGAAGACTAACTATTTTATATCTAGCGAAAACTCTTTCCGTATGTAAAAATTTATTGACACCCAAACAAACGATGCGAGTACTTTATAATAGTATATATAAATCATAGTACTAGTAACTACACTTTATAGTACTAGTATACATACAGTACGGTAGTAGTATACTATTCTATACTAATGTTACATATTAAATGACATTCCATGCATTTATACGCACCGAATAAACAATCCAATATATCGGAAAGCCTTACTTTTCTTAATATACCAACGATTATCACAATAAAGTTTATGCATGGAATACAATTGATATACATCAGCGGCGAGTATTTCTCTTTTTAGAACCCTAGAGCCCTTTTAGTACAATATACGTGTCAAATATTGTATTTCGCTATTTTGTAGATCAACACTTCACTGTGATCTCATTTATTAGGAGATTGAGTTTAAGATAGATTTCCAGGTGGTAAGGTGATATAACGAAATAGGTTGTAGTAAAACCCTATGTCCCAAAGGTAAATATGCCACTGTCTACACTAGTGTCTCGTATTTGTCTAAAACGTGAGCTTGGTTGTTCTCATCCCCATGAGATCTGGAACGAGGGCGGGCAACTTCAGCGCCAGCGCTTTTTGCTCGAGTTTTTTTATCGTGTCCACAGGTGCAGGCCACTGATGACTGTCTTTTCAGGGTCTGTGCTCTAGATCCAGCCCATTGAGGGTCTAATGATTCACTACGAGCGTACATTTGACGCTTAGGCCTCCCCATAGTAGCGTGTGTAAATGCGGAACCTTGCCCGCTATCCGAGGATGGTCTTACAGACTCACTACGCATGCACAAATTCCCACCAGCCCTTCGAAAAGAGTCCAAAACCCTCTCTTCTATCTCCTCTATATCCTTCTTCTTCACAAGCCATATTTCCTCTGAACCCCTTGTGAAGTAGCTGGAGCCCTTGCTCACGGAATACTTCTCCTTATTTTTAAATTTACAAGTCTTAAAATTATTCTGAGTATTTATATCTTCGTTGAACTTGTGGGTGTTGGTACGCGATTGATCAGGTGAAGCTACGTTCCTGAAAGCTGTGCCATATGACGGGAACTGATCTGGTAATTTGGACCCGAGGCTAGGTGACCTTATTGTGACGTCAACAGGTGAGGGCATTGGTTTGAACTCTGGTTTGATTATCTTCTGTGGCTCGGGCTTCTGTATCTTCTCTTCAATTGAAGAGCTCTCGGTGCGATGCCATTTTGACGCAGCAGAGTTTACCGACCCTTTGATGATGCTATGTTGTCTTTCAAGTTGCTCAGAGTTGTTTACGTGAGATTCGGAATCGAATTTATCTGCATTTCCCAGATCAAAAAATACATGATCTTTAAATGGAGTAGCAGGGGGTGGCAACTCTTCCTTATCAGATCCAAGTCTTTCAGTTCGAGCACGTCCACGTACCGATCCAGGTCGAGACAACTTCCCAGCATTAACGCTAGCATCTTCAGCAGCCTTTTCAAACTTCCTTATTTTATCGCCCACACCATTTGATTCTCCAACCTTTGTATTTTTATCAACACTCACCTCCTCCTCAATATTAGTAGTGGTTACGTCGTTATTTATATTTTTATCCGTAAAAATCTCGTTGCTTACGGTTAAGGACAGCTTATCAGATTTAATTGGGGCTTCTTTAATCATTACAGTTTCTTTCTTTATTTTAGAAACAAAAGTATTTTCATCAGATTTGATATCAGTTTTATTAAATTTAAATGAGTTGACAGGAGGTGATGTTACAGTTTTGGTAGGTGGTGGAGAAATAACTTCGTTTTTATTTGAAACTAATTCTCTATTGGAAGGAGGCGAGACTTTACTTTTGAGCTGGGAAGGAAGCACATTTTTATCACTTGTGGATGATATTACATCATTTGCTTGTGATTTAGTGTTATAAGTCTTTGATGGGGGCGAGGTCTCTTTTTTAGGCATGAAAGAACTCACGTTCCTTGTGGGTGGAGACATAACCTTTTGTGATTGTGGAGGTGATTGAGTACTTTCCGTTTTTGGAGGCGACGTATCTTTAATGAGGCTACTAATCCTCGGTGGGGCTGATACATTTTTGGGCGGACTAGTTTTGGACAAGGAATCGGACCTGGTGAGTTCGACTTTAGCTTTCTTCGCTTCGATATCTCGACTTAAAAAGGATGAGTTTCTAACATAGCACTGATCGCTGTTGTCAGCAGAGGTAACGTTGCTCTTAATAGCCAATGTATGTGCTGCGACATCGATAGTGATGTTCGGCTGCGAAGAATTTTCATTACGAATGATGGGTATCGGTAATGGGACGCTATCGATGTCGAAGGACATACGGCGGGCGTCTGTGGATGCGGGGGGGTCTGTAATGTCGTTGTGGCCCGATGTGTCTGTGTGTGTTTTGTCAGTGTGCGTGTTGATGCCGACCTGCGCGTCGGTTCGCGTGGCAATCTGCGTGTCGGTATGCGTTCCGACGCGCGGGTGCGTATTAGTGTCGGCGTGCGTGTCGTCTTTTGCGTCGGTGTGTGTGCCGACATGCGTGTCGGTGTGAGTGTCGCGCGGCAAAGTGCGCGGCGAGGCGCGACGTCACGCGCGTGAGTCGGTCCACTGCGCGGAGTCGTCAGAGTCAGAGTCATTATCAGAGCTGGTGTCACTGAACTCGACAGCCACCCGCCTCGCGATGATAGAGGCGACGTCGTGCAGTGCTGGTACGCCGCGCAACGTGTCGTACTTGCCGGTGCTGTCTTCGCACCTCTTATCCACTTTACGGAGCTTAATGCCTGTTGAGTAATGTTCGGGTTAACACATCGAAATAAAGAATAAACTCTACAATTCAAGTAGTTAAGTGTAGCTAATAAATTGTCTAAGTGTATTATTCCCGATTTGTTCCAGATAACCTTAAGAAATCAAACATAGGATTGTAAAACTAAGTGATGAGGACAAAAAGTATGAAAATAGAATACATTCAAATTTATAAATATATAATTTACCTTCTCGTATAGCCTTGAGCAGGTCAGAGCGAGGGTCAGGGGCAGGATCAGCGGCTGGACGCGGTGGCTTGAGGGCGGAAGCTCCCCGTAGCAGAGATGCAGGTGACGGGGGTCGCGGCCGATCATCCTCAGGCGGAGGAGGCGCAGGAGGCGCCGGGGGAGGCGTCGGTGCACGCGGCGGTAGGTCATCAGAAGACATCATACCTGAAATTTGTGCTATTTCATTGTAATTACACGGTTATTGTATAGAGACGTTCATTAAACGTTACACAAATTAGTTTTGTATCACAAGGGACTTTCTTATTTATCATACGATTAGTATAAATCATATTATTGCCATGAAAAAGTAATTTAAATTAAATCAGATATTTACTATCATTCATTAGAGCTGCCTTAAAGTAACAAATATCCTCACATTCCAACATTTCTCTCATTATTTCTTTGATAATATGAAAAACACTTTTTTTAATAATCACCAACATTAGAATCTCTTTGAATAGAGAGGAACCGGTTAATGGTATTGCAGATCGTAAGGAATATTACTGATTCTTCATGACTTTTGAGCAATATACATTTAAAAAATTGTATTGAAATTGATTCAACAGTTTTGACATGAAAGCACAACAGATTTATTAAAACTTTTGTATATGCGTGACTGAACTCCTATATGGATTGTGATATCAATACGTAGGTAACAGTTTGTTTAATTATAGATTTACCAATGACAGCATGCATCTGGTCCAAGTGCGCGTCCAATGCGGTACGATGTGGCGGAGAGGTGCCGTTGATTGCTGGTGGCGATGACGTACCATCAGGCGGGGGAGGCGGCGGTGGTAACGTGGACCTGACAAGTAATAATTAAGTAAAAAAAAAGATAAGATGAGGCAGTAAAAAAGTAAGTACATACATACATACATACATAGCATCACGCCTCATTCCCATAGGGGTAGGCAGAGACAACATCCTTCCACTTGCCACGATCCTTGCATATCTCCTTCGCTTCTTTCAATCTCATTAAATCTTTCATACAAGTTCGTCGGTTTAGAGTACTCTTGACCTGGCCGTTATTTAAAATGTCCTGGATTTGGTCCAGGAACGTTCGCCTCGGTCTTCCCCTTCCAACTTTCGCATTCACTCTTGACTCATAAATCCTTTTTGTCAGTCTCCTTTCATTCATTCTCTCTACATGCCCAAACCATCTAAGCATACCTTTTTCAATTTTAGTCACTACGTCTTCTTTTATACCACAACGTTCTCTTATCACACTATTTCTCACTCTGTCACTCAGTTTTAATCCACTCATGCTTCTCAACGCTCTCATCTCTACCGCATTTATTTTACTTTTGTGATTCTTCTGCCATACCCAACTTTCACTACCATACATAAGTGTTGGCACCAACACTCCAGCATGCACTGCCAGTCTAGCCCTTTGAGACACCATCTGGCTATTCATAAAAGCATGCAGAGCACCATTTACCATATTCCCTGCATTCACTCTCCTTTCGATATCACTGTCACATGTTCCATCTTTTGTAAATTTAGATCCCAAGTATACAAATTCTTTCACCTCTTCCACTTGTTCCCCATCTATCAAAATATTGCCATTCATCATAGATTCATCTCGTTCAAAAAGCATAACTTTCGTTTTGTTTACATTCACTTTCATTCCTTTCCCTTTCAAAGCTTCATTCATAATATTTAGCATCTCCTGAAGCTCGTTAGCGGATGACGCAAGTATTACTTGATCATCAGCGTAGAGTAAACATTTGATGACTAATTCATTCATTCTTAACCCATACATACATTCTTTTAAATCTGTCAAACATTTATCCATGAAAAGGTTGAACAGCCATGGTGACGCAACACATCCCTGTCGAACACCTCTTTCGACAGGAAACCACTCCGTGTACGCTCCGTTTATTCTGACACAGGCACTAGAACCCTCATAGAGAGACTTCAATGCTTGGATCAGACAACCGCTCACCCCATACGTAGATAACGTTGACCACAGCTCATTCCTCACCACTCGATCATAGGCCTTTTCTAAATCTACGAACGCGCAATAAACTTTTTGGTGTTTAGCCAAACATTTTTCAGTTATGCACCGTAAAGAAAAGACCTGATCCGTACATCCCATTCCTCTTCTAAATCCCGCTTGCACGTCCCATATTTTCCCATCAGTTTCATTAATCACCCTTTCAATTAATATCTTTGCATACAATTTGCCGACGACACTAAGAAGGCTGATACCGCGGTAATTTTTGCACTCCTGCTGTGACCCTTTTCCTTTATATAGAGGGACAATTACGGCCTTGCTCCAATCTCTTGGGACTTGACCTTTCTCCCAGCATATATTGAAAAGGCAGTACAGCTGAGCTACCACAATCCCGCGGCCAGCCTTCAGCATCTCGACTGACACTCTGTCATACCCAGCAGCCTTACCTGATTTCATACCTTTTATCGCTTTCATGATGTCATCCATACTAATCTCGCTATCACTTGTCTTACATTCATTGCTATCCGCAGAGGCCATATTTACCTCTGCTTCATTTCTTTCAAACAAACTTTCAAAATGATCCTTCCATCTCTTCAATATCCATTCTTCTCCTTTTATTAAACTTCCATCTAAACTTCTGATTTTACAAAGCTCCGAGGAAGTAGATCTCCCTCGGGCAAATTGTATTGATTTCCAGAAAAACTTTTTGTTTGACTGAAAATCATCAGAAAGTCTCCTATCATACATATCACTGTATTCTTCTTTTTTCTTTCTTACAGCTTCTTTCACGATTACTTTCACCCTTTTGTATTCCATTCTTGCCTTTTTTACGTCATCATTCGTTGCCTTTTGCATTCGTTGGTTCGCTTTTGTAGCCAACCAATCGGACCAAGCTTTCTTCTTTTCACACACAGCTGCTTGAACATTTTTGTCCATCCACAAATTCTTCTCTTTCTTACCTTTCCTCCTTTTAGACACGCCACATACATCAATAGCAGCACCAACCACTCCATCTTTAAATTTATTCCATAAACTTTCAATCTCATTTCCTTCGTCTTCACTCTTGAATCGCCCACTCAAATTTTTCAGATATTCTTCTCTAACATCCTCTTCTTGCAATCTCTCCACTTTTATTCGTTCAAGAATGCTCGAGGTTTCCTTCTTTCTATGGCGCCACCGATTAAAAAGACCACCGATTCGGGCAACAACCAGGTAGTGGTCAGTATCGATGTCGACCCCGCGGTATACTCGAGCATCTAGAACTTTCTTCTTCAGTTTTTCGTCCACAATTACAAAATCAATCATACTTCTAGCATTCCCTTCTTCCCTTGTATACACATGAATCCCCTTGTGCTCAAACATAGTGTTTGCCACAAAAAGACTATGTTCCACACATATTCCAAGCAAACTTCGTCCATTTTCATTCACCCGTTTGTCACCAAACATACCAAGAGTCCTTTCATATCCATCACGTTTCACACCTACCCATCCATTAAAATCTCCTAACATAATTATTCGCTCATTCGGTTCACATTCATTCAACGTATCACTCACACTTTCCCAATACTCATCTATTTCTTTTTGGGCTTTATTGGACTTTCTGGTGCCCAGATCCGTCGGAGCATAAGCACCCAAGACAAAGATCCGAGTAAGTCCAACTTTTAGCCTGATCCAGATGAGTCTAGGACTCACGTATTTCACTTCTTTCACACAATCATCCATTCTTTCGGAAAGTATGATACCAACTCCCTGACAGCCTCTCTTATCACTGCTTACACCAGACCAGTAAGCTGTGTAAGGGCTATGTTTCGTGGTATCACATCCTTTCCTCTTTGTCTCATTCACGCAGAGTACATCTATGCACCTATCATGCATCATCTGGCATACTTCATCAATCTTTTCATTCATTCCTCCTCTTACATTCAAAGTAGCAAAGCGGCTCTCGGTAGCCCGCTTTTCGCCCCCATTAGGAACGTGACGTGATGGATTGCGAATCTCATCGCCGCCATTTTTGGAATGTAATAATATCACCATTGCGTTCCCACGAGTAGCAAGGGAACATAGGTCCATTCTGGCAGAGCCCCGCATGCCAGAATAAGGCTAGCCTATTTCTGGGTTCGCCCGGTCCCAGGGCCACCGCTTGCGACTAGGCAAATGCCCCTAGCCATGAGTCCCTCGGCACGGTACACCTTGGACTGGCAGGAAGTGGGTAGGAAAATGGAATAAAAGGGGGGAACGGGTCAAAAAGATAGGAACTTTGTAAGGAAGAGAAAGGAAAATATAAGGTAGTAGGATATTACTGACTCGGAAGACTGAGAAGATTCAGTAATAGCTCGGGGAGCCGGGATCGCATACCCGTGTACCATACTATGACTATCGGACAAATAGACAAAGATGTGTACCCCCTGACCAAAAAAAAGTAAGTACCATCTAAATTATGTTTTATTTTAACTTTAATTTCACTTCATTTAATTTATTGGTGTGCATAATGATAATGATGAAATTGTTACTTTGGAACTTTCATTTGATTATTATTTTATTTACTCCTTTAAATAGAAGAAAAATCGACAATAAAAAGAGACAGACACATAAATTCATATTCATGCTGTGCATCATACCCTCTCCACTCTTACTTACCAAGGCATAGTAAAAATTGAAGCCAAAATTTTTTAAAGGTCTACTTCCACAAGATTTTTTTTTTAATTTTTTGTGTGTGACATTGAATTGTAATTATTTGTACGAGCCTTTTTTATCGCTGGAAAGTGCTTTTAGGCACGAACCCCGACCCGTAGGTCAGGAGTGTAGGACACTCTATTTGTAAGGGCCTTCACATATCCCGGAATTTCCTGAATGATGAAATTTTGTGAGAAGAAATAAATATTGTGAAGTGATACAAACTCAGGTTTCTTCGTGTACTATCTGTTTTCAGTACACAGTTCAGAAATTAATTTTTAAATAAAATTAATATAACTTTCTAATAATATTAAAAAAATCGTGTTACAATACTTGTTTTTTTCGTTTATCACAAAAAAAAATTGTTTTCAAAAAGTGTATGCAGACAAAATTAATTGCAAGGAGCTGTTAGTTTTTAATATGTTTGTACCTCGTTGGGGTATGATGCTGCGGTGAATCTGGCTGCAAGGGTGCAGGTGGTGCAGGCGGTGGGATGGAAGGCCTGGCTCTCCGTGGAGTTCCCGCGATACTGCCGCCATATATCGGCTCTACTGGCCCATACGGACTCTCTTCGCCTACTACTGCAATTAATAATGACGTGGTTTTTAGATCAACTCCTATATTAACTTGATTAATTAAAAATTCGAGAATGTTAAAATTAAAATGGAAAAATTACTACAAAATGATTATGTGAGTGATTACTCTAGTAGGCTACTAAATGATCCCAACGGAGATACCACAAGACCCCAATTCATTCGTATGAAAATCTTAAACAGAGTCATGGTAATATCACTTGCATATCATTGCGCTTCCATGAAGCGAATGTATGACATATACGGCCGTACAAATCGGAACGAAAACAAAACAGTGACGTAGGTTTGTCTCGCTCTCACCTTACAAAAATTGGCGTTTGTTTGAGTGAGAGAAATAACACATCGCTAGAAGACAAAAACAAAACGTGCTAATATTAGGAATGTAATTGTTGCATATCAACTATTTGAATTTTTGTTACTACACAAACAGTATTTTTTAACAAGTTTCCATGATAATAAAAAAAGGGGAATAATTTCGTTACATAGTTTCCAAAAATTATGAAGAAAGTAGCTCTGCTGGTTCTCAGATCATTAAAGTAATACTAACACATGAATGATCTAAAGTCCCCCCGCTTCGACCCAGCTACGGTAAACTATATATTTTTATAATAAAGAAACGTCCCAGATATAGAATATAAAGTTTAAATGGCAATGAAAAAATCATTTTTCGGTATCTTACCATCCACAAAGACATATGGACTGGTATGGTTGTATGTCAATAAAATAATAATGACGCATAAATTTTATACATACTATGTCCATTGCCCGTGAGCCTGGTTGTTCTGTTTTGTTGGTTCTCGATTTCTATGGAGTTGGGTCGAGCTGGTTGTGATGAGGCAGGTCGATTAGACGGAGCTCTGTAACCGCCGTCGGGTACTGTTGTAGCTGTAGAGAATATGAAATTAACATTAACTAATAACAATCGTAATTTTAATGGCCTAGCGATCTTGGTAGTGAATTATTAAAGTGACAACTTCCTTAGCATCGTTGTGATATGAAAGTGTATGTAAACGAAAAAGCGACAGTAAAACGATTACACACTCGTTATTTTTCAATATGAAAACAACAATTATCGGTCCAAATTTAAAATGCGAGACATGTTTTCAATACTTCTTTGTGATTAGTTTTCACTACATTGCCTTAAAAATAAATAAAAATATGCTATGTAAATTGGCTTGCCGATTATATTAAATAAACAGCTGTTTTCTTAACTCTCCAATAATGCCTAACTCGGATGTAATTTTTTTCTAATTATTTTAAATAATTCTTATTCGAACTAAACTTAAGATCGGCCTTTATAATCTCTATAAAATTACTTAAAAACAGTACCCAATGTAAATAAAACAAATACATAATTCGCATACAAACAGTTGTTTAATACATAATTATAAACTAAATAGACAAAACACAAAACAATAAAATTTTCACTAAAACAATAACAAATACAAAGCAGAACTACAATGACGTATTAGAATTAGAAACTAAAACATAAAAATACTTTTTATCTGCTGAAATAGAATAATAATAATTAGTACTTTTGTGATAACAAAATGATAAAGCGATAGAGCTCAAAGGAATGGCATATAAAATGGCACAAAGATCGACGATGCTTTACGTCGCAGAATGCTGGGCTGTCAAGAAACATCGTGAGCACAAACTACACGATAACGAAATGAAACAGTTCCGTATGTCAGCCGGAGTTACACGGCTGGATAAAGTGCGCAACGATTATGTAAGAGGTACTTTAAAATCGCTCTGGTCACAGACAAAAAAAAAACCGAAAATCGCTTGAGATGGTTTGGCCATGTGATGAGGTGCAGAGACTGCTACGTGGTTAAGCTAGCTCTGGCGCTTCCAGACAAGAAGAGGGGAAGAGGAAGATCACCTGCCACGTGGCGGACAACCGTGACCAAAGGTCTGGACCGGGTTATTATAACCCTTCAGACAACCTAAGACAGGAGCTCTGGGCGCCTACAAACTAGGAGAGCCCACCCCAAATAATTTGGCAGGGGAGAAGCAAGGGAGAAGAAGAAGAATAGAATAATAATGACAATTCATTTTGAATATACCAGCGAATCGGATGTCCTCTACATTTTGGTGTCTAGGATCTAAAGTCACCTCTGTCACCTCCCAACGGGAATGCATTTAATCACCAATAACCCCGTATATATAACAACTAGAAGGCTCAGTAAAATTGTCTCAGTTGTAAAAGTACTTACCCTGGTAAAGTGGGTCAGGTCGATACTGTTCAATATTGTACCGGCGCAGTTGGTTGGGTGCCATGATATGCTCGCCACGTGTTACAACCTCAGCCTTTTGCCTGTCGCGAGTCGAGTGCGGGACTCTCACACGCCTTGTACCACGTCCCTCGGTGTTGTTGCTTCTTGGTTGACGCACCTGAAATTAAAAAAAAAACTGTAGATGTATACTTTATTGAATACAACAAAAATAGGACAAAAGAAAATACAATAACTTAAAATTAAGTAAATTTAGTATGCAATTGGGTGGTCTTATTGCTAAATTGCGATCTCTTCCAGACAACCTTTGCGATTAGGGAGACAGTCAAAGAAAGGAGAGATAAGGTAGGCGGTGTTAAAAATAAATATGTGTGTGTGGGCATGTGTGTGCATGTGTGTGTGCATGTGTGTGTACGCGTGTGTGTGTGTGTGTGTGTGTGTGTGTGTGTGTGTGTGTGTGTGTGTGTGTGTGTAGTGTTAGAAGCTGAGAGTCAGGTAAAAACAGATAGTGGTCCATCACACGCTGCTTGAAGATGGAGATTCTCTGGCACTGGCGCATTTTTTATGGCTGATAGTTTAAGCGCTTGATAGAGAATAGGAGAATATAAAACTAATCAAAAGAAAATTTACAATCTTAAACTGTATACCACCAATATCTGATAAAATCACAGCAAAACACTGACAGCCTCGTAGGCAATAGGAAATTGCATTTGCTAATTTATCTGAGTGGAAAGGTGGAAGGCTTCGGCAGTGACTACCGCCCTAGAGATTTGTGTTCTGGTATGATGCTATGTAGAAACCATAACAGGCCAATTATTATCAGATTAGCGCGCTTCAATCTTATACTGTATCATTATTTACAGGTGTGATCACAGTTAAGCGCAAATCTGTCAGCAATAAAAAAATTAAAAGTGTGTGCGTACAAAGTACACATGTTAGAAGTGAAACTTCTTTGGCAGATTAATTTTCACGTCTTGTTTATATTTATACAAATCTATAACATTAGATTTAGAAGAAGGGAAAAAGGTATATTAGGAATTTAATTGTCATTAAAATATTAAAAGTGTGGAAAATATATACAGATCAAATGACGAAATGTTACTAAAAATGCCATCTGTTTTTTGTCAACATTAGAAATTATTTAATAAAAATAAAATGACGAATGGCAAATTAAAGTGCCACATGTTATTTGTAAATATTTAAAATTACCTAACCTTTAAACGAATTAGCATTAAAACCGCTGCATGTCATTGTTGCGCTAATCACGCGTTTCGTGCGTAAAAAAATTACCTTCGTGTGCCTAAAGACGTTTCACTTCAAAAGTCATACCTTCTTCCCCCGATCGTGCTGGATCCTTTCAGTGTCCTGCAACATTTCCCTGCGCCATAACTCGAAGAAGTAGTCTGGATCCGTGTAGAACTTTCTAGCATCTCGACCATCATCACGGAATTCGTTAAGCTTCTCCAATGGCGGAGGACGGTCACAGCGAGCGTACGTCGCCAACATGGCCGAAGGCATTGTTGTACGCGAGAACAGCTGCTGTTGGAACGTACGAGCCGAACGGAACGCTTTCCGCATCTGTATGTCTTGAAGTGACACTGTAAACAATAATCAATAAATTTCAATTTGACAGTCCAGTTGTAGAGAATCAGTAATTCTCCTCGTGTTTGGGTTGACTGGAACGGGGAAGCATCCTCACAGATTGGCAATATGCAGTATTGCAGCTAACTAAATCAGTGATCATTATGGAATTCCAGAGCATTTGAGTGTGAAAGTATTATTAACAAAAAATAAAAAAGGACATTTCTTGCTACCGGTAAAATCTTAAATGGATTTGGCCAACTTGTGATTCGTCAAAAATACATTCAATACAAACGTAGAAGGCAAATTATTCAACTAACTAGTCTTTTCAAAATAAAGCACGACAATGAAAAAATGCTGCTTAAAATAATGTTCATAATTTTTAGTCTGCATCTTAACATCACTAAGTGATGATAATAAGTAAAAAATAAGTAGCAGCCCGCCACGCTGCACCACTGCAGGTTGGCAGGCATAGTACACAAGTGCATTCTCTATTATTTCACTCTCATAGTTCGACACGACCAGATATCAGGCGCAGGACCGGCGGCTTAATGTGCACTCGCGAGGCACGGGGGTGGATCATACCGCCAAATTCCCAACTTCGGGCAAATATTGAAAAAATCTTAATAGAAAACTCAATATCCATTTATGAATTGGCCCGATCTTGGATTTGTACTTAAGACCTCATGTCTGTGGCCGACTGTGCTAACCATTAGACCAATGATGTAGTGATGATACATTTGACAAAAATATTGATTTTCTGTAAAGTTGGTTTACGGATGATAATTTCACGTGATAACGTCATGAGAAAACATTGACGAGAAATTGCATACTTTTATGAAGTGAACTGAATTGAAAGTTGTGTACTGCCGTTGTTCATCGGCATCGGCATCATGTGCTGGCATCGGCCATTAGGGTGCAAGGGAGATAGAGGCGTCACAAGTCGAACGCGTAGGCCGATCGCTCATCTCTATCGCTTGTTCCATCCTTTCGATTGCACGTTCGGTTCAGGCAGAACATGACACTTTTGCATGCATGCATATGGTGTTCATCGATTTATAACACTCAAAAATATTAAAATTTACATTACCTTCTTCAACTCCCGAGTCGAGCTGCGTGACTTTAATAGCCAGCCTGTCTATCCTGGCCTGCAACACATTAGTCCTTTCCGCCAGACTCGTGGCCTCCCGCGTCAGCTCCCCGAACATGTCCTCCGCATGTTTTGACAACGACGATAGCTGTCTGTAAGAATAACAGCACTAAACTTGTAACCTACCTGTATTTATATATGAATTTGTGTATGTATATATTTGTACATCTAAGCAGTGGTTCTGTGCTATGAGTGTCGTAATTAGCTGCTATTGGCGAATTAAGCACAATTTGCACGTATGAAAGTTATAAATTGACTTTGTTTACCTGACAGTATTGGCGAGTGTCCCGTTGGTGACCGCTTCTAGCTCTGAGGGTACGGTAAGGCGCTCGGGGACGGTACCGCGGGACACGTGTACCGGCTCCACGCAGCGCTTCGGCAGCGGCATGGCTGCGCGCTGTCCCCACCAGCTACCTCGTGTGCATCACTGGAACAATCATAACCCATTATTTATTACCACCATTCAAGAGAATATACGAGGAAACTAAAAACGTGGTATGATAACAAATTAATAAAGCTTACGAACCTATAAGTTAAAATAAAAATAAAATGACAATGCATTTATTGACACCAGACAAACAATAGGTATTTAAAACTATGAACTTACATATATTACACATATTTTGTATATAACTAGGTATGGGGGCACTAGTGTCTAAACTAGGCGGAGTCTGTCTCTTAGGCGCTAGTCTCTTCAAATGTTTTATATCAGGTGACCATTTCAACATAACCCATTTACATTATATATGACAGTAGTAGGTAGAACATTGTTAGCGACTCACTCAATAGTTGAATGTTTAATTAACTTAGTTAAGCTAAAGTATAGGCTTGGTGCACTCACCACTCCTATACACGCTGTATGCCTGTGACTTCCCATGCACAGAGCGTTGCCCAATTCGCGGGTGACACCTCACGTGATACCAATCTCATCATCTCGAGACATTAAATAGCGGCCAATCGCATCGCCGTATGGTTCCGCAAATGGAGAATCGAGATGAACTCTGAGAAAAGTGTAGCAGTGCTTTTCACAGGTATAGAGAAGATATGGAATTATAAACTGCCTAAGATTAAGCTTTACGACATGGATATCCCATGGCGTAAAGAAGTTAGTACCTGGTAAGTACCTGGGAGTAACTCTGGACAAGATTATGCACTTTAGCAAGCACATTCGCGAAGTTCGTGGCGATATAAAGACATTTCAAAACGCTCTCCGCAATTATATTTCGAGAAAGCCATTAATTATAGGAACCCATTAGTGGTTAACGCGTCCTCTTATATGGCCCTTCTAAACGTACCGCCTAGAAGGAGAGGGCCAAAATATGTCTTTAAGGACCCCGATAAGTCGATGACAATCGACAATCTACTTTCCAGGTAGGGTTCGACACTAAGACAAATGCTAAACACCAAATCCGCCGGCAGAGTCGAGGTCACCGATTTCTGATGTCACCCAGACGTGGACTTCACTCTCGATCACTCCATAACCCCCCCCCCCCATGCCCGATATGATGATTAATGATAACGTCGCTACAAGCCGAGGCTCAGTCTCGCAGGAGACGCCTTTGGAACCGCGTCCCCATGAGAGCGAGCCCTTTTTAAAGCTTCGATAACTGAAATAAGCAGATTTGTTTGTAGTTGTTTTACAATACAAAACTCTTAAGGGTTCACTCAATACTTAAAAAAAAAAACAAGATATTAATATACAGATTTAAGAGTACAATTAGCAACATTCTCGTTAAAATAGCGGTCTCTTCCAAGTAAAACTGTTTAAAAGGGTACATAAACAGAGAAGCGGAGTGGAGCGTACATAAGCTATTTAAAATATGTTATACAGTTTATGTGCAGTTAAAAACGGTGTGAGGTCCGATTAAAGGATGTTTTTATTAGCATCCCTGTGTTTCCGTACGATGACTTCACCGAGGCTTTGTAAATGAGATACGACAAATAATTTATCTATAAACCTAAAGATACTGATGCGAACACATTAGACATAGCGGAATCGTATCTAGCCTATAACAAAAAAAAAATTACAAGTTTTAATTTAAAAAAAACCTGCTCAGACGGCGAAAAATTTGAGCGAAACAGTCGGCCAGTTGATACGAATCTTTTATACAAACTACAGGTATGACACTTGTACATCCTACACACTTCTATGACACACATTTATGTATACTAGCTGAACTAGCAAACGTTGTTTTTGCCATATAATTGCTATTATCGCCATTGAAATAGGGTTGTATGTATTTCTAGTATGCTGTATCACAAATCTGATATCACCTATGATCGAGTGGTGAGGAATGAGTTGTGGTCAACTTTATCTACGTATAGGGGTGAGAGGTAATCTGATTCAAGCATTGAAGTCTCTCTNGCCTGTGTCAGAATAAACGGAGCGTACACGGAGTGGTTTCCTGTCGAAAGAGGTGTTCGACAGGGATGTGTTGCGTCACCATGGCTGTTCAACCTATTCATGGATAACTGTTTTACTGATTTAAAAGAAAGTATGTATGTGTTAAGAATGAATGAATTACTCATCAAATCTTTACTTTACGCTGATGATCAAGTAATACTTGCGTCATCCGCCAATAAGCTTTGAAAGGGAAAGGAATGAAAGTGAATGTAAACAAAACGAAAGTTATGCTTTTTGAAAGAGATAAATCTATGATGAATGGCAATATTTTGATAGATGGAAAAGGTGAAAGAATTTGTATACTTGATGTAACATGTGAAAATGATATTTAAAGGAGAGTGAATGCAGGGAATATGGTAAATGGTGCCCTGTGCGCCTTTATGAATAGCCAGATGGTGTCTCAAAAGGTTAGACTGGTTGTGCATGCAGGAGTGTTGGTGCCAACACTTATTTATGGTAGTAAATGTTGGGTATGGCAGAAGAATCACAAAGGTAAAATAAAAGCGGTAGAGATGAGAGCGTTGAGAAGTATGTGTGGATTAAAACTGAGTGACAGAATAATAAATAGTGTGATAAGAGAACGTTGTGATTTAAAAGAAGACGTAGTGACTAAAATGGAGAAAGGTATGCTTAGATTGTTTGGGCATGTAGAGAGAATGAATGAAAGGAGACTGACAAAAAGGATTTATGTGTCCAGAGTGAATGCGAAAGTTAGAAGGGGAACGTTCCTGGACCAAATTCAGGACATCTTAAATAAGGGGCAGGTTAAGAGTACTCTAAACCGACGAACTTGTATGAAAGGTTTCATGAGAATGATAGAAGCGAAGGAGGGAAGCAAGGATCGTGGCATGAGGCATGGCCCTATGGGAATGAAGGGTGATACTATGTATGTATGTATCACAAAAAGATAAAAAAAAAAAATTGTCAAAAAATAAAAAAAAGCAAATTTTAGGTTGGATCACCCTTAACATTTAGAGGTTTGAAAAATAGATTGTAACCGATATCTCTGAATATGCTTAAAAAATTTCATAAGAATCGGTTTAGCCGTTTCGGAGGAGTATGGAAACGAATATTGTGACACGAGAATTGTATATATTAGAAGATATAGTAGCTGGTGGTATATTGGCAAATTAACATGTATAAAAATAGCTGCAAGGAATTTTCTACATTCATGTAACTGTTACTGTCAATTAAATCATGTTTGGCAAACTTGGAGATGGTCAATTACTTTCTTATTTTAGTCCATTAAGTAACAAAATCAATTTATGTAAATTGTATTATATACTTAGTGATATATATAAACGTACATAAGACGTACGTAGAAAAGTTAAATATGTCATTAACGTCCCACTATTGGTATCAGGCCACCATGTTTGTAGAACACTGGATTTTAAGTGTTATGCGAGTTTGTTCCCGTTTTAATTTATCTAAAAGCATACTCTCACGCAGTTCCTTTAATAAAATGAGAAAAATACTATCCAGTCGTAATATCAGAATACGCACTCGTCTACTTCAGTGGTACAATTGGCACATAGCTCTATAAGGATGTGAAGCCTGGACTATTAAGGAAGACACTCGAAAATGTATAGATGCTTTCGAAATGTGGGCATATCGGCGCATGCTTTCAATCACTTGGGCCTAAAAAGTCAGCAACGCAGAAGTTTTGAGACGAGTTGGTCAAAACCGCAAGCTATTGGAGACCATCAAAATCAGGAAAGTTGCCTACCTTGGTCATGTATTCAGACATCAAAGATATGACCTCCTGCAACTGATAATGTTGGGCAAGATTGCCGGAACACGCGGTGTTGGCCGCCGCAAGAAATCGTGTCTCCGTAACATTCGGGAGTGGACTGGTGTTACGAGCGCTGACAAATTGTTTCACCCGGGACCAAAACAATTTTTCACAGCTGGTCACAGGTGGCTTCTGGTATAAAGTAATTAATAAGGTACATAAACTTTCAAAGGGTTCAACCGCGGCTATCGTTTTAGCAATAAATAATTCGCTGGTCCAAAGAATAAGCCATTACAATATCATATGTAAAATGCCCGAGGATATACATAAATACCGATAATTAAATCACATACCACTGACAATAGATAAGCGGCGTTAATAAAATTTCATTATATTTTTATCACATAGCCATGACGTCGACGCGTTTTAGATACCGCATCTTCAGTTGATAAATGTCCATTATCACACATTTAATATACACAATGCTATTTGAACATTAGCGCGTACACTGAACTCGTACTAGCTTAATAATGTAAAGGGTCCCACACATTAACAAATCCACCTGCAATCTGTGTCGCTGGCCTACCGTCCCTGATCCGTGTCGTCCACTGACTAAAGCGATTATAATACACACTAGCTGGCGACAGACGGCGGTTTTACCCCGACTACCTGTTAGTGTATATTAGTGTAAAACTTTTTGTTTCACCTCAAATGTTTTCATCCATCTATCGCATGTCATGTTACAGCCGGCCGCAGAGTAGGGGTTAAGTAAAAGACGCTCTTAAGAGTAGTTAAGGCCAATTTACTTGCATCCAAGTCCATAAAACCACATAATGTTTTGAAGTTAAACTTGTTTAGGCGTTTGAGGGTAAAATTTTTACGGATGAAACGCTTGATTTTAGCGTCACGAAGATGTGCACCGTTTTACATGCCAATTCATTCGGAGGTTAGGTAATTTAAATATTTACAAATAACATGTGGCATTTTAATTTGCTACTCGTTATTTAGTAATATAATATACAATTTTTCATAGAATATAAAATAAAAAGATTTCATAAATTCTCTTTTCTAAATTTAGTAATAATTTATTTACCATGATGAGGTAAGGTATTTTTACTATTCACAAAAAATCACGAAGAATTTTAATTTATTATTCATTATCTGAGATTTTACTCTATTACCCTTTAAACTTTTACTTTTATTAATTATTAAATTCTATCATTTTTAATTTTCATATCGCTATGCCAAAAATTGTAGTGCGAGGGTGTGAAACACTTTAATGTAAATATTGTAAATATTTATAATTTGTATCAATTTTCGTCACTTTTATCATTTTAATGACAAATAAATTTATTAATTCCTAACAGATCTTCTCCCCCTCTAAATCTCGGAAATCTATAATTTTAGATTTTTATAAATATAAACAAGACATAGTTTGCCAAAGAAGTTTCACTTTTGACATGTGTACTTTGTTTTAACACGCACCTTTAAGTTTTTTTTTTTAAATTGCGTCACAATTTTAATCACTGTCAACTTGAGGCCACCAGCTGCCCAGCCGGTCAAATCAAAACTGTTAACTGCGAGTGTGTGATCCGTTGCGATCAGCTAAGAGGCCGATATCTGTTAGCGGACTGTTAATGTGTGGGAGTCCTTAATGTTGCGCACAGTTACGGCACAAAAGGAACACTTGTTAAAGCATTCTTCACATAGTTTATTGTAACGAATAACGATGCATAAATAATGAAAAGTATAGCAATACTTGACTACTGTATATGTACTAATCTATCCATGCCCATCACATATGCTTTTGCTCATATGAAAGGTTATAGATATTTATAAACGATAGACTTTAATGCCTTTATAGATAATAACGCCTTTTCCTACCTAAGATAGACCGCCTTTGACCTATACAAGGCGTTAGGAGACCGCTCCCGAAAACGAACACAGACGATAATACTAATGACACCATTGATGATGGGAAGGAAAAAAATCGATACCGATTTAAAAAAAAATTTAAAACTTTAAACTTTAAAAATTTAAGATTTCGTGGAGAAATAAGTATTTATCCGATTGGATTGTCAAACTAAACCATTCTCGAATCTGAAGACACTCAAAAAATCGATCCAGCCTTTTAACAGCAGTTCAGTAACATGCACACACACATAACAATTATATGTATACATAAAGACTAGCCGAATCGACTGCAGACTTCTTATAGCTGTTAAATTAAAATAAAATAAATTAAAATGGGGGATGGGGGTAGGACGGTCAAAATATTTTACGATTTATTCTCATTATAAATAAAGAAAAAAATTGGTCGAGCTGTTACGAAGGGGTATAATAACAAACACACATATCTTTAGATACTTTTAAAAATAGGTTACAAAATATTATCTTTCTCTCATAAATTCTCATTTAATAGACGACATAATGTATATAAATTATAATTACTTTCATATTTATATATGTAATATCTCATATAAATGTCGTCGTCGTCGTCGTTTCAACCGATGGACATGCACTGCTGGACATAGGTCTCACGTAATGACGTCCACAAGGTCCGATCTTGCGCCGCCTGGNCCCATAGTCAGCGACCACGTCTCAGAACCGTATGTCATCACTGGCAACATGCACTGTTCGAAGACTTTGGTCTTCAGGCACTGAGGGTTATAGGACAAAAATATCTGGCGTAGTTTCCCGAACGCTGACCAACAGAGTTGGGCTGCGTTAGCTGCATATATATGTAAAGTATTACTTCTCTCTTTTGCACCACCTACCTAAACTATCTCTACTTTGTCTCCTTTCCTAAGGTTGTCTGGAAGATGTCGATTCAAAACGATAAGACCGCCTATTGTGCGACTCTTATTGATTGAATAAAGTGTTAAAATAAACAAAAACCCTAAAGATTTAACCAAGTAGATCGTGTCGCCTTGGAACTTTCTTTAAACTATAAATAAATAATCGTAATGCCTTACGATAACACGCGCCATTGCGTAAATAATGAATAATGTATATAATGTCACGTCACACCAGACCCGGTGGAACCCAGTCGCATATGCTTAGAGCAATTAGCGGATAGGTGTTTATGACTATATTATGCTAATGCGCCGCCTCAATAAACAGTTTCCGCTACTACCGAAGATGATGAAAGAATTTTCTTTTAATGTGACGTGAGAGCTACATAATAAATGCTTATCTATTACATTTACACAGTATAAAATGAAATCGCTTCCGCACTGCTGTGTGTTCGCTTAGATCTTTGAAACTAGTCAAAGAATTTAAATGCAGCTTTCAGTAATACATAAAGTAATTCTAGAAAAATGTTTAGATATATAATACGAGATATAAGATTTCCCCGTGGGTAATCTACAATATATGATGCGACATCGTTAGGAAAAACTATACTTAAAATTAAAAAAAAAAACTGTGTGGCCCGAGGTGAAATTTTCATCTGCAATGTGGCCCAACTATCAAAATATTTGCCCACCCCTGCATTAGACACTTAAGGCTATTTTAGATTAACAGATAAGAAGCTGTATAAACAATCATATATGCTAAACTTAATGTTAAAATATGTCAAGATAATAATTAATTCATTAACTCAGCACGAGCTTTTCTAAAGCGACTCCTTTCGTAATAAAGACTGCCACTAAGCACGGGTTTCTTACATACCCACGGGATCGGTAACTACGCAGGTGATACTACCGGACAACAAATATTTTATAATTCCCGCCTAAAATTGATGATTTCCAGAGTGATTAATTTGAAAAACGTTTGCAGAGGAAATGGAAAACTTTTTCAAATTAATCCTTCGGGAAATTAGTAATGTCCTATATACCATTCAAACTGGTTCAAGCATTTCGGAGATTAGTTAAATATACAAATAACCATACAAAAATAGGAATTATGATTTTATTAATTAGAAATGTAAATCAGAGCAGGGACTTTAGTATTGCACATGTACCATATAACAGTTTATAGTCTAAGACATACGTAAATTCCTAAACCATCTAACAAGAACATCTTTTATTTATCAAATAGAAAACAACCTTTTAAACTTCTACATAAGCTATCAATGTGACGATTAATAAAAGTGTCGTCTTTTAGAAGTAAAAAAAAAGTATCAGAACTTCAATAGATGATAAAAAATATATATTGTTAACTATTGAAAATCTGTACAAGATGAATATATATGGAGAGTATGAACCAATATAAAGAATGAAATGAACAACAATACAAGTTTCAAATTGTATAAAAACTATACACCATCAAATCGATGCCAAAGTTTACTCTAGTGACGAAACAGCAAAATTTTATTTGACCGGGTCATGAATACCCAGCGGGATGCGGCAAAAGGTAATGCAGTACATATTTAAATACATATATACACATAAGATTATTGTTATATTTTTAGAATTAATAGATAAGACTGTTTTGAAATTAACGTTTAAGGCATTATATTGGTCGCTTCAACCGATGGACGTCCACTGCTGGACACAGGTCTCACGTAATGATGTCCACAAGGCCCGATTTTGCGCCGCCTGGCTTCAGCGGCTACCGGCGACCCTCTTTATGTCGTTGGTCCACCTTGTGGGGGGTCTCCCTACACTGGGTCGTAACTCCGGCACCTTCGGGCCCCAACGTCCATCGGTCCGTCCTATGTCCCCCGCCCATTGCCACTTCAGGTTCGCGATTCGTAGGGCTATGTCGGTTCTGCTACGGATCTCCTCATTTCTGATTTGATCGCGTAGAGAAACTCCGAGCATAGCCCTCTCCATCGGACGCTGAGTGACTCTAAGCTATAGTATGAGGCCCATAGTCAGTGACCACGTTTCGGAGCCTTAGATCATCACTGGCAACACGCACTGTTCGAGGAGTTTTAAGATATAAGAAGATTATATTACACCCAGTTTTTCATTAATGTCGAATAAATATCTTTAATATACCTATATGGAGAATTATGATCTTAAAAGCAAAAGTCGGATTTTTCTTCCATATACTTTTGTTAAGATTTTTTTTTAATTTATCAGATATTTAATCGACTGCTATAGTTTGATAATCGAAAATGTTACTAAATTCGAAACAGGAATTTTCGCTTGTAATGCAAGCAGCATTTTGGGTCATATTTTGAAGAACTTCATCATTAATGTACGTATGTATATAATAATAATTCATGAATTTTGCGTTTTAAAGATTATAGTTTCAGGGGGAAAATGTTGTTGCACTGAAAATCTCGCGCACTTGAGCGTATCCGAGTCAATTTAGAAATTATGATTAAAATATCAAAAAATTACTTTGTCCAGGATTCTATTTGCGTAGTAACTGCTTAAATGGTTAGTATTTATTTAGAAATCGTTTGCATTTTCTATTGTTATAAAAGTAACTTTTAATTTTTTTGGACAGAGCATCCAATAATAGTAAAATCTATAGTCTTCTGAAATAGATGTAATAGAAGGTCAACTAGTCAAAATTCTTTGCACTGTTAAAGGCATACCAGAACCTATGATAAAATGGATTCATAATGGAAAAATAATGGCAGATGCTAGAAAGTATATAGATGAATACCGTTTAAGGTAAACAATTACTTTATACAAGTTTTTGTAGATGAAAGCTACGGATGAATGAGAAATATAAAACATGAAAATATTAATATCGTTACAAATATCTAAACGGACACAGCTAACCCGTCCCAAATTTGCATCTACCTACATATTTTGGCTATCGTAGAATCGCAACTGCCTGCTGCTACATTGAATATTTGAATTACTCTTATTTGTAGTTGCTTACTCAAACAATTGTTTTTTATTCGTCAAATAAAATTTTACCCACAAATTCTAATGTACGACTAATGATGGTATTAAAGAACGATTTAAAATTTCCGACGGTTCCTTCGTGCCGTCCTGAAAAGAGCCCACAAAAAACTCAGTCGGGTTTTCTTTTACCATTATCGTTAAAATCTCGTATTAGTTTATTATATTTAAATTCATATTAGACCAATTCGCTTACTCTCACGATTTTTTATCGTCAATTATACTTATTCTATAATATAGATATTAGAAATATAGGTATAAACTCCCGGAATGCGGAGAAGATGGTATCAAACAAGTCGCGATGTGTTTGAATTTATTTTTGTTAACGTAAATATATAATGTAAAAACTGTATAACAAACTAGAATTGATAAAGATTAATTCTGTATCCGTCTGAATCATTTATATATAATTGCGGACTTTTTTTGTAGGTCCATAGAAGAGGCCTATATTAGATTAGGTAAAGTGTTCAGGGAAAGCTCTCAGTTGGTTTGATATTTTTTCGACACTTCCAATAATTAATGTTACAAAGTAAGCAAGTAGCAGCCCATTAATGTCCCACTGCTAAACACACGCCTCCTCACTCGTATGAACGAGGGTTTTTAAAGTATAGACCCACCTTGCTGCTCCACTGCCACATTGGCAGACATAGTACACAAGTACACTCTATATTCCTTCACTCTCATAGTCCGATGTGACGGGAATCCGATACGACTGGAGGATATAAGGCGCAGGACCGACACCTTAACATGAACCCATCGCCAACTTCCCAAATTCGGGCAAATATAGAGAAAATCTTAATATCGAATTTTTGAATTGGCCTGACCCGGGACTCGTACCCTGGACCTCACGTCTGTAATCGAACATGCTAACCACTAGACCAATGACGCAGTCATTATGTTAGGTTCACAAATTTTATAAAACTTTTAGTTCAAGCAACATTAAAAGCCGTTCAGTGATTTTACGGTTATCCCGTACCGGCAGAAACGGTTTGATCTCACCTGATGGTAAGTGGTTATACAGTCTAAGATGGAACCGCGTTAACCTGGTAAGAGGCGATATACCACTAATGGTTTCTACATAGCATCGCACCGGAACATAAATCTCTTTGTTTAGCGATACGTTTTTGCTGGTAGAGCGGTAACTAGCCGCGCCCGAAGCCTCCTACTAGACCAGATTCAGACAAATAAGAAAATACAATTTTCTAAAGTCGCCCTACCGTGGATCGAACCCGGGGCATCTGCTAACAAAGCGAATACTTGCACCACTGCGCCAACGAAGCCGTAGTAAGTAAGGATCGGTAAAATAGATAATAAAGGAATATCTTTTTTTTTATCTGACCTCTCATCATCCATCATTCATAAAAGCATTACACCTACCTTTTCCACTTAACGTTTCACACAAATTCAAACACGAGACACACTAACTTCCGTCACAAGAGATGTTTCATTACGATAATCGAAATAACTTCCTGCTTTGAATAAATTCAATAATCTACGCTCGACGATTTCCCTACTTGGCCGTTTTCCGTCACTAGTTCCTAGCAATTTAGCAAATTGGTCGTCTAAAGCCACGATGTTCAGTGCGCGTGAAATTTTCATGTCGCTGGGAAGTAAAAAAAATTGTTTCGATATAAACAAGGTTTCACTCTTCATTAGTAAGTAAATACACATATAAGACACATATTATTATAAACGGCATAGTTTTAATGTTAATAAAAAAAGTTGTTTTTTTAATAAAACTTTATTGAATATAAAAGCGAAAATGGGAATACAGTGGTGTTGTTTTGAAAAGATATAGAGACGTCATAGAAAAATATTTGTAAAAGTGCAAAAGACGAGCATTAATGACAAAGCTAGGAATAACGGAGCTGTAAGAGACTGGGCGCCGTTCATAAGAGGAAAATCACGGGACATTTTTTCATCCACAACTCCTAAAGACTAGGATCTTCGAACAGTGCGTGTTGCCAGCGATTACATATGGTTCCGAGACATGGCGGCTGAATATGGGGCTTGTTAGAAGACTCAGAGTCACTCAGCGGGCATTGGAGAACAAAAGTCACCGACGTATCGTGCCAAATTGCAAAACTGAAGTGGCAATGGGCAGGGCACATAGTTCGCAGAACCGATGGAAGAGGAGGCCCGAAGGTGATAGAGTGGCAGCCTCGCATTGAAAATCGCAGCGTCGGCAGACACCCACCAGGTTGGTTGACGACATCAGGCGGGTCGTCAGCAGCCGCTGAATACAAGCGACGCACGATCGGGCCCAGTGGAATTCATGAAGAGATACCTTTGTCCAACAGTGGACGTCCATCAGTTGAGACAACGACGACGACGATTTTAATACAAATTTAGAATAAAGGGTTAAACCAAAAACTTTAAAATTAAAACAATTAGTTTCAATACACATTTTTTCAGCGTGTGATCTGATCTCAGGGTAAATAATGATAAATCCTCTTAGTGGTTATTACACAGCATACAAACTTTTAGTTTGGCGACACCTTTTGGTGATATATTGGTAACTAACTACCACTAAAGTCTAGATATTTCTTTCGCGATGTAGACGTTCACTAGGTACACGATATTTCCACATATTCCCATGGGATCGGAAACTACACAAATTGGTCCCTTGCTCCTTATGATATCTCCAAAATTTCTCCCGTAATTTACTGAAAATTCGACAAACATATGCCTTTCACGACGTAGACACTTACCAATAAAATACTTTCCTACATTCCCATTATATAGAATCATACGTACGTAGTAATAGAATAGTATGCAGTATATAATGTTTATGTTTGTTAACGCTCATCGCTTATTGTTTAATATACTTATAACAAAGCGTCTTTATTACAAAGGAAAGTAAAATTTTTCGTAGCAACAATGTTAATTCACTTTCGTTTATGCAACAATCACAATTCTCAGCTCCATTTTGTAACAATGACGTTAAGAACATATATACAACTATATTACTTCCTCGATGAATAATTTAAGTCTGTATAAACACGTTATTCGTAATTGAGTGATTCAAAATATTTTACTAGAAGGCCACATAAAAAATTAAGTTGTAGTGATTAGATATAGTAGACTGATAAAAAAAATAACGAGTGTGTAGTAGAACAAGAAAGCAAAAACGGCCTAACCATTATTCGTCTGAAAAATATTATATTATTTTATAAAAGAGAGTTAATTATTAATTGCACTATAATTTGTATAATTACTTATACGACTAAAAAGCCTGAAAGAGTGATCTTAAATGAATATAATAAATAATGTAAAGTAATGATGAGTTTGTAGTGGGTTCTTCTGAAGACGCGATGAAACCGTCCGAACTTGAGATCGTAAGTAGATCTTTAATAACAACATCGGTCGTACATTGACCACAAAACTCAATTGCGAAATGTGTTTTAAATATATTTGGCGTTATCTGTAAAAAAAAAACTGTTTAAAGTTGCTTATAAAACTGAAAACCAACTTTAAGGCACAATTTTTTGTTCTCCCTTCTATTTTATATAAATTCAACAAGAAATGAACTCTATTATAAAATAGATGCAGGTAAATAGTTAGAAATACGTATGTTTAATCGAATGACTTAAAAACTAAAAACAGGCTGTACCAATTTATTACGAAAAATCTTCAAAATAAATTGTCGAATAGCAGCCAAAGAGCAGCCATTTTAATTAATTAAACTATAATATTCCATTAAAAAAAAAACGAAAGGACAGAAACAGCGAGAACAAAATAATGATGCACGCTCCACTTTAAAACTGGTAACCTAGTTAGTGCTTTTCAAGTGTCACGAGGATACGTGTATCATGCAAAAATAAAACCTAGAAAGGGTTTATTAAATTTCTACATTCCTTTGTATCCTGTGTATGGGTTTTCAGTTAAATTTGTATTTCATATCTCTATGACAACATACACTAGTAGATCCCCTTTACACTAAAGTATCACAAAAAACTGGAGAAGGCCGTTGCGTCTATTAAAACACTAGAAAATTTATTAACGACCGATAAGTAATGTAGAAAAAGAAAGTAAATATAAAATCTCCTAGCTTTTCCACACAGTTACCAGCAAAGAAGTATCGCCAAGCAAAGAAATTTATGATCCAGTACGATGCTGTCTAGAAACTATCAAGTGGAGAATTGCTTTATATCAGATTATTGTGCTTCCATCTTAGAACGTGTCAGCAATAAAAAAATCCGCATAGTGCCGTGAAGAAGGAACACAACAACTTAATGTGGATTGAACCCGTTCTTAGGGAATGTCTACATCGTGAAAGGTGTTACTTTGTTAATTTACGTGCAATTTCAACGAATAGTTTTGGTGAACTCGTTACGGATCATTGAGTGACAGCTTTTCGCTTATGTATCCCAATCCCATAGAAAAAGTATTTTTTAGTGATTATCTACATCGCGAAAGAAGTCACTGCATAATTTCTAGTCAATCAAGCGGACACAAAGGCATTACATGCATACATAGCATCACGCCTCATTCTTATAGGGGTAGGCAGAGACCACGTCCTTGCACTTGCCACGATCCCTGCATATCTCCTTCGCTTCTTTCATTCTCATAAAACATTTCATACAATTTCGTCGGTTCAGAGAACTCTTGACCTGGCCTTTATTTAAAATGTCCTGGATTTGGCCCAGTAACGTTCGCCTTGGTCACCCCCCTTCCAACTTTCCCATTCGCTCTTGACTCATAAATCATTTTTGTCAGTCTCCTTTCATTCATTCTCTCTACGTGCCCAAACCATCTAAGCATACCTTTCTCAGTTTTAGTCACTACATCTTTTATATCACAACGTTCTTCAAGGCGTTACATTCACTACATTACTACAGATAGCATATAAAAATCTTGTTATTAGTGTAACTTTATATTGTTAACAAAATATAAATTCAATAAAAGGTTTAAAGATTTTTCTATTTCATAAGTTTTAGGAAGTTCGTACAGGACGCCATAGGAATTGACTTTTAAATTTCAATTTAGTTCACTTATTTATAATAAAACAAAAAAAAAAAACAATTACGAACCTATCACAAGACGGAAGTGAAAGAACACAAATATAAAATATAAACGTTACGAAGAGACTGTCCAATAATACAACGACAACGTAATAATATATGCTAATTGCAAAGCATTACATGTAACATGTGAAATTGTTAGATAGTATATTTATTGAGTAATAATACTAATAATAATCCAAGCGAGAAAGTTGTTAATTTATGTAATACGTAAAATTTTATGTGATGTGAGAAAACATGAATAAAATTTACCTAAGTTAACTTCACAAATTATAAATCAGAAAGTGATATGTCATGAGTACGAAACTTAGCTTATCTATCACGGTGGGGTCACCAGCTTTGGTACTTCGGGTTTTGGATGAATAATATCGACGCTGGAAAGCAAACAGGTAGTAACGCTCAAATAATTGTTATAACTAAACTTTAGGATAATTACGCTAAAGTTTATCTGTTTAGCAATAAAATATAAATATAGTATCTAAAAATGACAACTCTAATCGATAAATACGGTTGTTATATATATTTGGATTGGAGTGTTTGCTTTCCAGCGTTGATATATACTTTTGAAGCAGAACTTCTTTAGGCGCACGAGGGTAAATTTTTTACGGATGAAACGCGTGATTAGCATTACGAAGATGTGCAGAGTTTTTTTATGCTAATTCGTTTGAAGGTTAGTTAGTTTCAATATTTAGAAACAACATGTGGTATTTTAATTTGCTATTCGTCATTTATTGATTTAATATACTATTTTTCATAAAATATAAATACTTTATAAATTCTCCTTTCCAAATTTTAAATTCAAAACAAAATTTAATTATGTCTTACAATTCGTCATTCGAGATTTTAATAAATTATTTGTATT
>JACTOM010000282.1:3039166-3057834 GCA_015832385.1 Elymnias hypermnestra | reverse complement strand
GAGCGAGGAGGCCTGTGCACAGCAGTGGGACGTTAATGGGCCGCTACTTACCTTTTACATCTAATATTATAAACTAGCTATTCTCCGTAGTGTAGCACGAGGAATTCTCCATCCCGTACGAATATGAGAAAACCAGTTCTTAGTTAGAATCTACGTTACAAAAGGAATATGTAGATCACTAAAGTCAAACCTAATTATAGCATAAAAATTAGTTTTTGGCAATCAAACACGCAATAAATCTACGAAACGCAATGAAACATTTTAAAGAAATTAAAGAAAATAACTTCTATTGAATCGTAAGAAGAATTAAGTTTAGAAATGAATCATTCATTTCGCAGCAAAACAAATCGCCAAATATTTTGACATAAAAAAAGCATGCATGCGTCGAAAATTTGAGACATGCGCACTAACTTACGCATTTATTCAATCGGAAAACAATGTGGCACTGTGGTCACTCAAAATATCGCCGAAAGTTCGAACTTTCGATACAGGCTTAATGAAATAGTTATTTATTCCGAAAAATAACTTTGTTTAACTAATTTTACTATCACATAGCGCTGAAACAGCAGTTTCTGTTCGTTGCGCATAGAAAGGGTTAATATTGTTGTTAAAAATCCGTGGAGATGCTAATATTTTTTTAATTTTATGTAAGGTAAACTCAACCACGCCTGGCTGTAGCTCACACTGATGCTAATTAAATAAAAATATTTTAAGAATCAGTGGAAAATGTAACCATGTTACAATAATGTAACTTAAATCTTTTATAAAACATATAACCTTCCTATTCTCATCACCAATTTTTAGCGTAATACTCGTCGATACTAGTACTACTAAGTATGAAGGAAGTAGTTCTATTAAGTAAGACAGACTGACATACTTAAAAAATTGCATTTTGTAAATGTATTATATAAAAATTAATACAAATCTGTTGTAGTGTTACCAAAACAGTCTTTTTTGTTTATACTTATAGATCGCAGATTAGCCTATTCTGGCGGGTGATCCCCAGTAGGAATTGCAGGCGGAACACTTGCGGCAACTTACCAGTGCAGGGTTGCTGTAAGGTCTGGAGGTCACCGCCTCGAAATTGACGAGGTCCAAAGAGTCAGGGCCCTTGCCGACAGGGCCTTGATTCAAGCTTGGAAGGAGCATCTCGAGTCTCCAAATGCGGGTGTACTCACGGTAGAGGCAATTCGTCCTCGCCTCGAACAATGGTTAGGTAGGCGGCTCGGGTCGCTCACCTTTAGGCTGGTGCAAGTACTGACCGGACACGGGTGTTTCGTAAAGTACTTGCTATAGGTAGCACGACGGGAAGATTCCTATATCTGCCATCAGTGTAATGCGCCTGTCGATACGGCGACTCACACTGTGGCAGACTGTCCGGCTTGGGGACCACAGCGACATCCTCTGTTGTCACTCATCGGAGCGGATCTCTCACTGCCAAGTACAATGGGCGCAATGCTTGGCAGTGAGATAGGATGGAATGCAGTTGCCTCTTTCTGTGAAGCCGTCATTTCTCTGAAGAAGGCAATGGAGCGAGTACGAGAAGCTGCAGCAGATGCTACTCCCCTAAGGAGGAGGAGGAGGCTGGGTGGTAGAAGGCGTCTTTACGAACGCCTCTTGTCTCCTCCTTGAACATCCTTAGTCGGTTCATCCGGGAGTGTCAAAGTGAATGCGCAAAGGAGCCTCTGACACTCCCAATTCAGGGTGAGGAGGGTGTCGCTGGGTTTTAGTGGGTATTCTGGCCTTGCCAGCGGGTCCCACACTCCCTGCCTCGTGGCAGGGGTGCGCCAATGCATTTCCCAGCGGAAAATAAAAAAAAAAGATTAGCCTATTCAAAGAGGATAAAGACATACGTCACCGTTTAAAAATGTTTTTAAATAATTTAGTAAAAATCTATTATATTGACATAAAAGGAGACTTTTCTTTCTGTTGTCTAACTTCCTTACAATAGAAGCTATATACAGGTTTAAAACTAAACAATAATGTTATTTCTACACACAATATAATCAATTAAATATGAAACCATTTTATACCGATTACAATTTAGTTTTAATACTTCCTTTTACAACTGTTGTTAACGTGTTAGGTGGTATAATCAATCAAAATTAATAATTAAGTCCAATTCAAATGTTGCCACATTAGTTCCAACACTTCTAATAGATATTTGGTAATACTTTTGTGCAACGCAAACCGTCCTCATCCTGTTTTCGATAGGATTATCCTGTACGCCAATAACTAACTGAGAACTGAAGTATGACGGCCTCGTTGGCGCGAGGACTCGCTACGCTTGCAGAGGTCCTGGGTGCGATGTCCGGCAAAACGCAAAGGAAATTTGTCACTGAAACTTTATGCTGGGTAAAAACCATTAGAGGTAAATTTCTAGGTTAACGCACTTTCACCTTCGACTGTTTCATGACTGTACCATCTTATATATCCATAATATTTACTTAAACAGCAAAAAATGTGAAATACTCAATTTTAATAAAAGAAATAAAAACAATCTTGTAATTCTATTTAAAAAAGGTTCAGAAATATTAATGTTGAAGATTATTTAAGTTATAAAAATGTTTGGACTTGATTCCAGTTGCTCAAAGAAGCAATATATTACACATTGTAAAATACAAAGCTATCTTTTAATAATGTGGATTTGTTACCAACGAACGGACAGACTACTGACGATTTAAAACTGCTTTTTGAGCCTACTTGAATAAAAAATATTTTGATTTGATTTGACGAGATCTCAGTGAAAGCTAACCTGGGTTTGCCACCCAGCAAGAAAACTTCAGGAAATTATCATTATCTAATTTGTCTGAATCTAGATTGGTGGAATTCTTTGGTTGTAGCTAGTTACCAGTTACCACCCTATCCGCAAAGACGTGCCGCCAAGCAATAGATTTTCAGTAAGATGTTGAGTAGAAACGATGACAGGTAAATTTTCTTTTACAAGTTTAACACACTTTTTATTGTCGCTGGGAAATGCACACACACACCGCCAGTGTGGGGCTCACCGGTAGTCCCAGAATACCCACTAAAACCCAGTGGAGCCCTCGTCATTAGTGAATGGAAGGACCAGATGTTCGCATGGCATTCCCCTCTGGCCCCTCCGAATAAAGCCGGCTCAAAAGTGCACTACAGGATGAGGAGTTGGATAAATATCCGTCTCCTATTTCTTATTCCCTTCCGGCCGGGGTACTGGGCTTCCGTTCCATTCGCCTTCTCTCTTTGCCGTGTCTCCTTCAACGAACTGATAGTTTCGCAGAAAGCAACAGCATTCCAGGTCAGGCTGACAAACATTGCACCTATAATACTTGCCAGCGAGAGGTCCGGACCTATCTGCGACTTCAGATGACACTGAGGTCCCCAAGCGGGACATTCGCCACAGTGTGGTGCGCTGTGTTTACAGGAGTGCCACACTCATGGCAGGTGGCCGACACCTCACAACCAACGATTTGGTGCAAGTATTTTCCAAGGCAGCCATGACCGGTCAACACCTGCACCAACCGGAAAGGAAAGCCATTGCTCCAAGTGAGAGCGGAGTGCCCCTATTAAGGGCCCGCTGGAACTAGCTACTGAGGACCCGAGGTCCTCCTTACCTGTTTTGAGCTAGGCTCTGTCAGCAATAATCTTGACCCTCCTGATCTCGTCGGCATCAAGTGTTTCCCCTCTAGTCTATACTGGAAAGAAGCTGCGAGAACTTCCGCCTTCAACTCCCGAGAGGGATCGCCCGTCAGAAGAGTTGCTACTGTCCAGGATACTGTAGGGTATCCCCGTATCGCTCTAATCGCTATTAGTCTATGGGCCCGCCGTAAGAAGGTTAACACGCTTCCATTTTAAGACTGTATCATCACTTCTCATCAGATGAAATCATAGTCAAGCGTTAAACTGTCAGCAATGAAAAAACTTGCTTAGATTCTATTTTCGGGAAGGTAACGGTACAATAACGTTTCCCTTTCTGCCTCTGTTTCAATTCACTTAATGCATAAGATTTGATAAGAAATACCATACATACATTCCTCTCAGGCTACTCAAATTCCATCACGCTGCTCACCATCCCGGTGAGGCATAATAATGAATTTCAAATAATGGTTACTTGAAAGCTACAAAAAAGCGTGTTAAATACTTTGTAGTGAAAACTTAGGAAGATAATACTTTATTAACCCACATACACAATTTTCGCAACCGCGAAACACTGCTATCAATTGCATTTGCTATCTCATATATTTATGTTTTTTATCTTATCGTACAAACAAACACGCACTACTTTTTATATCAACGTTGCAAATGATTCACAAATTTGACGCAATATAGAAACTATGAATGAGGAAATTACACAATCAGTGTAGTATTAAAACAAAACTCGTTAAAGTTGATTCAATCGGACAATGTTACTTAACTGACGGACAGATAAAAAACCAAGCCGGGGTATATGTAATACTTTTTTAAGGTTATATCACAATATTATTCTCTCAATTGTAACAAGTTCACATCAATTTAGTGCTTTCATGCGGAAAGGTTTAGAAAACGTTTTTTCGCAACGGTTTATTAAAAATACGTCATGAGATCTCCAGAACTCTTCGCCTTGTTGACTTGAAATTTTGCAGTGGCTCTCTTTGGCTTTAGAGAGAAAATACACAGATGATACAATGGATATTCCAATATTCAAATAAGCCTAAACGGGTGACACATCTGTGAACAGCTATAAAATTATCATGTTCAAATAAAGGATATATAATATCCTATATTAAATATAAAATACAGATAGCGGTAAACAAATCAAATATTTGCAACAACTGTAATGTGCCATTATAATGTATATATATTGTCTGATTTTACGAAATTTCACCCGCATGTTAAACTAAGGCCTTAAAAGGTCTATAAGCTATTTGCAGTAATACATAGCAAATAGTTCATTGAAGTATTTATACGTATGTTTCTTATTTGTAAAACCAATTTGCCTAAATTAATGAAAATGCTACCCAATAAACATTCCGTCGCGGTTTCACTTAGTGAATATATATATATCTTCTAAAAAAATATACAATCTAGAAGCTAGAATATATTGTCTTCAATCTAGAAGGATAAATTAGCTTTTTAAAGCTGCCATAGCAACACAAGGGGGCTGAAACAATCTAAAAAGATAGAAATGAATTCGTAAATTTCAGACTACGTCAACACTGAGTCTGTTTTACCAAATATACCTTAGCTGATACTTCGTTTAATAAAATTCCTCGTTTCGCTATTTTAGCTACTTGGGATATAAATCGTTGATTAATAATACGTATGTCCCAAATACGAGATGCCGTATACCGTCTATTGCAATATGTCAAGGTCCTAATTTATTACCTACGGGCTACAACGTCTCAGTTTTACAGAAACGTTTTGTAGCATATAATATGTTGACCTCATAGAATAATGAACTAAGATAATGCGTCTTAAGGAAGGAATGACATAATGTCTATGTTTATACTTAGTTAAAGATTACATTGGTTTCGCATTTAATAATGTAGTAGATGGTCCGCGCAACATACGATTTTCTATATAACATAAGAGAGAGAGCTAAATTAATAAGCATAAAAAGGGTTATAACGGTTAAACTTAAACATATTAAGAAATGTTTTTAGAAGTATTTGAGTAGAACATGTACATGACACTTGCGAAATTTTAATATTATTTTACTATTTTCATAACATATTTCATCGCTTTTCCGCTTCTATTAGTAGTAACATAATGTTTTAAAGACGTAATCAGAGTCTTCCTCGATAAATGGGCTATCTTATAAGGGTGGGGCAAAAACCCCGTTACCATTCTGATTTTCGCTGAAAATTATTGGACCTATGCTTTTTTTTATAAAATATTGCGTAATTAATTAGTTGCCCCACAAATACTTAGACTAATTAATATAAGAATACCAAGACCTAATGCTCGAGTCAAATTGGGAACATTTGTTGTACCACATGCAAAAACAAACCCCATACCATCACACAGCAATACAATAAACTATCTAACGAGCTAGACCTATTTAAAAATCGAGTTTCGGAATTGTTGAGGGATGCGATTTCTGTCTATATTTTATTGTATTTTTTAGATTAATTTAATTTTTAATTCATGTTATAGCTACCTTAAAAAGTTGCACACTTCACCAATTTCTAGACGTAAGTTTTTATATTATAAGACATTACATGTAGCAACTACTGGTGGTCCTTAAATAAATAAATAAATTGCCTATAACTTTTTTCAAAGAAATGATAAGTAGGTTTGGTTTCCATAAAAACCTTATTTGGTCTTTACAATCATTGTATCCACTGAAAACAACTGTATGGTGTTGTATTCATGCGGGAAACAACATTAGTCCCTATTTTTTTGAGAATGACCAAGGTGTTGAAGTTACTGCTACTACCGAATGGTACCAAGACATGCTTCGAAATTTTCATGTGCCTGAAATGGAAGAGCAAGGACTTGAGGACATATGGTTTTAGCAAGATGGGACCACAACACACACAGCTCGATCAACAATTTAATTATTGAATGACGTTTTTCCACGTAGAGTTTTCTTTTTCACACGGGGTTTTTTAAAACCAAAAATTTACATGCATAAGCCCTAAACGATTCAACGTCTTAAAGACATTATTCGTCACGAAATTGAAGAAATTCAGTCCGAAATGTTGTACGATGCCCTGAAAAATGTCTTAAAAAGAGCCGAAAGTTGCATAGCGATTCGTGGGCACCATTCAGCCGATATCATTTTCCAATCATAACGAAGAACTTTTTACGAAAACCAAACCTAGTTATCTTTTCTTTGAACAAAGTTATAGGCAAAATGGTAGCAGGACTTTTGTCCCAAAAAAATTTCAATTTGAATCAGAATTCCTGAGATTACCGCGTTCGATAATTCTTTGGGTGAAATGTAACAGTGAGGTTAATTCAAAGTAACTACCATAGAAGTAATAGTGAGAGTTTTTGCAAGCTGATGTCCTCCAGGCTTGGATTCAAAGCGTAACAGAAAGAATTAATAAAGTACAAAAAATATTTACATAAAAAGATATATTTTTCTTATTTGTCTGAGGCTTAAGCGAAATCGGTTATTACCTGAAGCTTGATCTTAACTTTTCGTATGATACGGTATAAACTATAAGTTACTTATTATTTGCTTCTAATTAGTTTAACCTGTCAATATATTAGACTGATATGTCAATAAAAATATTACAGATTTCACTGAATATTTTAATTACTGCGTCTATTTCGTCTAGCAAATATCAATACTAATTCGTAGAAACTATTTAACGTATTCTACGCCGCCAATATTAAGTCGAAAATATTTCGGTTCCATTGTTGTATGCAAAATTGATCGTTACCAGATCTTATCTTAGATAATTTATTTAATGTGGAATAAAATTTGGACATGAGGTCTTGGATTCGAGTCCCAGGTCGGGCCAATTCATAAATCAATATTGAGCTTTCTATTAAGATTTTCTCAATATTTGCCCGAAGTTGGGAAGTTGGCGGTGTAATCCACCACCGTGTCTCGGAGAGGACGTTAAGTCGTCGGTCCTGCGCCTGATCTCTCTCCGGTCGTGTCGGATTCCCGTCACATCGGACTATAAGAGTGAAGGAAAAGAGAGTGCACTTGTGTACGAGGTGTGTTCAGAAAGTATCGCGAATTTTGTGTTTCTTCAAAAATTATTTATTTATTCATGAATATCTATTTTGTCCCCTTCAAAGTAATCCCCATGAGATATTATACACTTGTGCCAACGGTTTTTCCAATCTTCGAAGCACTTCAAAAAATCATTTTTTTTTATCTTGTTCAGCTCCTCCTTCGATGCCGTCTTTATCTCGTCAAGAGAAGAGTAACGTCGTCCTTTCATGGGCCTCTTCAGTTTAGGGAACAAGAAAAAGTCACAGGGGGCCAGATCTGGGGAATACGGTGGCTGCGGCATCATTAGTGTGTTGTTTTTGGCCAAAAAGTCGCGCACAAGCAACGATGTGTGAGCAGGGGCGTTATCGTGGTGCAAAAGCCAATTTTTGTTCTTCCACAAATCCGGGCGTTTCTGGCGGATTGCTTCGCGCAAATTGCGCATAACTTGCAGGTAATATTCCTTATTGACCGTTCTTCCCTGTGGCAAGAACTCATGATGCACCACGCCCCTGCAATCAAAGAAAACTGTCAGCAAAACTTTCACATTCGATCGAACTTGGCGCGCTTTTTTCGGTCTTGGTTCGTGCGGCAGCTTCCATTGAGATGATTGAGCTTTGGTTTCCACGTCATAACCATAAACCCACGATTCGTCACCAGTTATGACCCTCTGGAGCAAATTTGGGTCGTCGCGGACAGAGTTTAACATCTCATTAGCAATGTTCATGCGATGCTGTTTTTGGTCACAATTGAGCAATTTTGGTACGAATTTCGCGGCGACCCGTCTCATGCCCAAATCATTGATAAAAATCGAATGGCACGAGCCAATCGATATGTTTAGGTCCTCAGCAACTTCTCTAACGGTGATTCGACGATTGGCCAATACCATTTTCTCCACTTCATTAATTTTTTCGTCTGTTGTTGAAGTGCTCGGGCGTCCGGCACGCTCTTCGTCGTTCACATCTTCTCGGCCTTCTGAGAACATTTTGTACCACCGATAAACGTTGCTTCGGTCCAAGGTAGCTTCTCCGTATGCCACAGTCAACATTCGGAATGCATCCGCGCACTTAATTTCGTTTTTCACACAAAATTTGATACAGGTTCTTTGATCCATTTTTTTGAATAGGTAAAAATCGAAGACGATCCAAAACACGTGCAAGCAAAGCAGCTGTCAACAATTAAATGAACATTCAAAATGGCCGAGCTTGTCGGCATAAGTGAGAGACATGAGTACCAACATAACGCCACAAAAAATTCGAAATTCGAATATACGTAACCCGCGAAAATTCAAAATTCGCGATACTTTTTGAACACAACTCGTACTATGCCTGCCAATCCGCAGTGGAGCAGCGTGGTGGGTCTATGCTCCGAGAACCGTCGCTCCTCGGAGTGAGGAGGCCTGTGCCCAGCTATGGGACGTTAATGGGCTGCTACTTACTTACTTATATATATAATATTTTATTACGATCATCGCTAGTCATTGTAGCTACAATTAAGTTATCTGGCTGCATACCTACTGTATAAGTGTACACAGCATAATATTTAATAATTTTAACTGTTTTATGGATAACGTTTAATAAGGGGCATCTCAATATTTAAATTTACCTGAGAAAAGTAACTTTTCCGCATTTCAACGCTTTCGATTCATTAATATTCATAGTGACAATTAATTCAATAATGCGAAAGATGTTAAGACGCTGCTCCGTTACGAACGATTTGGCTCAAGGAAAGTAAACATGACGCCACCGAGTTAAATTTTTAAAACCATGTACAACAGTAATATCGCCCGAAGATAACATAAGAATAAATATACAAAATAAACAAAAATAATAAGTATTCTACAATAGAAACGACCAACGATGACTAAATTTTAAATAACAGAAATATTTTGATTTTTTTTATTTTTATTTTTCAGTAATGTCGCGTTCGGTTTCAAATTATAATATATAAAATAATGGTTATATATAGAAATATAGCTAATACAAAAATTATAAAAGTAAAATTTGTTTTCGACATAACTGGTCTATATAATTTCCACTAGGAGTGCCCTAGGAGTAAGAGCTAATACAAAGTATTTTCGAACATAAGGAATACATTTACCTTAATACTATTTTTATAACAAATTTTAATCAGTAGATAGTACAATTAGTCTCTGGACTACGAATTTTTCCAATTCCACAAAAACAAATGTCTCGACACGCTGCCACGTTAAATTGTCACGTACGGCAATGTTTTTTTTAACCTTATTTAAACGAATATTCTCTAATTACCTTCAGTTTCGTTAGATATATAACTACTTCAATAAAGGAATACATTCCCCGTTTTTGCAGCATTTTTTAATAATACGTAATGTTATCAAACCTCCCTCGATAAATGGGCTCTCCCAGTAGTTTCCAAGATAAGCTTGTTCAACCAAACAAACTTTAGCTTGACAATATTAGTATATATACCTACTTACTTATTATAGTGTTGCTGATACGTGTGGGAGGAATAAATTTGAAACATCCGGTATATTCACGCTTTCGTTCAATGCACGAATACAATATCGTGCCATATCTTAATGCAACAACAATAGCTGTGATGAGACTACTGGCATAACTTTAATTAATGTATTTGAGCAACATAATATTTATATAAGTTACTCTCTCCTTTGTTTATAACTCTATCAGCAGATCAATGGGGCTGTGAGAATTCGGTACCCAAATTAAAATTTTAATCGTGTTATATCAAATATTTAAAAAATACTTTGCGTATTCCTGTAAAACTATTACATAAAACAATCTAAGCATAGAACGTGGGGACATGGGAACTATTATTTTGGTACATAGGGGTTTGATTCTCGCCCTCTGAAACGACGTAGGCCGGAAGACATGAGACGAACGTTTGGGAAGATATTCGTTCTCTTTTAATTTAAGCACCAAGTAGTAAATGAAATATTTTTGAGAAAATTTTGAATTTTTCATTTCTCAAAAAATTCCCAAGCAAACCAAATATTAGCTAGTATAAAGGGCCCCACATACTAATCATCCGCAGGCGGATATTGGCCTCTCAGTTAATCGCAACTGTTCACATACTCACAGTTCAGTCACAGTTTTATGCTGAACCCTTAATGAGTGGATTTTCGTGGAGTGGACTTATACAAAAACAGAGATTTACAAAAGTTTAAACTAAACAATAATGGCTTGTAGCATACGAAGTGATCTGAAAATTTTGACAATATCAATCATTTCAAAACATGGGACGATGCACAAATTATTAAGCCATTTGTGAGAGATAAAAAAGAGAAAATATAAATATACTATACATATTGTAAAAATACATTTGTGTTAACATATACGTATGGCATTCGGCCATTTCTGGTAGGCAATCACCTTATTAGTCAGTAGTCAATATAGATTATCAAGATACGACAAGAGATTACAAGCAGACTGTTAATGTGTGGGGGTCTTTAAATAATTAGCTGAGTCTTTTAAAGAAGTCTGTAACTACACCTTATTAGATTTAAAAATTGACTATAACTATGCCTTTTCTGCATAAAAGAAAATCTAAAACGAATTAATAACAAAAAAGGATCAAACAGCAGTCTTTTTATATATTAATAGTATTATAGATGCATATAGAGTTCGTTACACACTCATTTGAACTTATATAAATCCATCTTTTTTTCTATTCAAAACTGACTGTTAATATCTTGTATTACAAACCCGACGACCTAAAATTGTTGTAACAGGTTACTGTTACACTCTTGCAGTTACAAATGAATATTTATTAGGAATATATACATCGCAACTGTATAAATATCGTGAGTATAAAATAAATATAAAATATGGAAATTGTTTCTACCTAAATGTCCTAAAGCTATTTCAATAGATAATCATAGAGATATATATATAGTTTCAGATCACAAAACTCACTCATTCATTCATCAAGTGATCTTGAAAACCAAATCGATTTCTAAATTAGCAAGAAGACTCCTATCTTCCAAATATTCAAACAGGGTCTGGAACTACGCGAGTAACGCCGTGCGGAGCAGCTAGTATAAAATAATTCTCACATAGCTTCTTTTAAGGCGAGACTAACTCAATGTAGGTCATTTACTATGTTCGGTTGGCAGTATCTTTTTCTACGCTATCTAAAGTGACCACTCAAAGTGTAATTGCAACTTTCATTGCTTTCGTTTGATAATCAAGCGATCGCGGCATTTTTTACTCTTCATATAGCCTACACTCACGATAGTTTTCTTTTGAAACCAACACTGATACATAATAATAGTGGCTAGTACAGGCTTCACTAGAAAGAGTAAATTGTATGTTTATATAGTTCGAAATTAAACCGATTGAAAGTTTCAGTATTGTGCAGTAACCTTCTAACCTTCTATCAAAACAAAATATCTTTATTCAACTACTTGAATTCAAAAGTGCTGTAATATGCCTACGCATATTATAGCACTTTTGAACTGTCAAATAATTTTTTTTTTCCACACCCTAATTCTAATGTACGTCTGATGATGGTACTCCAGAACGACTTAAAATCTAAACGAGAGTTACGAGGGTTGCTTTGCGCCCTGATCCGAGAAGAACCCACAACAAACTCAGTCGGGTATTTTGTTTTTGTTTCCATCGTTATTACAATATCATATTAGTTAAATATATTTCATTCAAATTCTTTATAATCTAGCCTATAAGGCAACAGAAAATAGATTAATCTAATTACGCACAGACACACACATAACCACTTATATTAATTTTATATTATGGATTAGTCTTAAATTAAGTATTCATTTTTAATTTTCTCTTAAATATGTAGAGGGTAGTTTTATTATGTATCTTTTTTTATGATCAAATAGATAAATTTATTATTATTTTTGTATACTAACTGTACACCGCGGTGTAACCCGTGTAGTTCTTGATTCCGTTGGAATAAAGAACCTTAAAGGAATGCTCTTAGTAAGATTCGCTTATAACCGTATTCCGTGAGAATATGACGATACACGTTCTTAGTAAGAGACTGCGTCGCGTATAGATAGGTATTATGTATTAGGAGACCGCTTCCGAAAACTAAGACAGGCGATAGTTCTAATGACACCTTTGATGATGGGAAGGAAAAATATCGATCCGGATTTTTAAAACATTTTATTAGCATTATTTACGCTCCATCATATCAGTACAGCTAAATGAAACGATGGTTTCATAAAAAATACATTACTAAAAAACCAGCAAAGAATTACAATTTTTTTATCAGTTTGTTGACCCGTGCGTTTGATCCCAGCAGTGGGACTTTAATAGGCTATTACTTAACTTTTTATCTCTTCAAGACTGTAATTGTGAAAACAATTATAATCCACATTATTATTACGAAATTGCGTTAAAAAACACTAGCTGGTTTATTACCAGATTATTTAAAATCAGTCAATCAAGCACGTAGGAACTGGTTCTACCAGATTAGGACTGATTATTTATAAGGTTATAGCAGCATTATAAGATGTAGAATAGTTAAAGCACCAGGCACTTTCCTGTGTTTCCTGAAATTTCCAGCACACGTAGAAATGAATTTTCCAAAATTTAAACAATACGATTTCCTAAATTTGGCCTGTACTGCATCGAAATCGATACCATTGATGGCGAAGCCATTACTTTATGATAAACTAGCTGTATCCCGCTGGATCTCGCGCATTATTCTCGATAAGATTATGGGGAAACATGTTCGATTTAGGGAAAATATTACGCAGTGTACAATTTGACAAAACTTTGTAGCGTAAAATATATGTGCTGTTAAATGTACCTCAATACAAAATATAAGAACGTTGTGGTATAAAAGAAGATGTAGTGACTAAAAGTGAGAAAGGTATGATTAGATGGTTTGGGCACGTACAGAATGAATGAAATGAGATTGACAAAAAGGATTTACGAGTCAAGAGTGAATGGGATAGTTGGAAAGGGAAGGCGAACATTCCTGGACCAATATATAGGAGATTTTAAATAAACGCCAGGCCTAAACCAACGAAATTGTATGAAAGCTTTAATGAAAATGAAAGAAGCGAAGGAGATATGCAAGGATTGGGGCAATGAGGCGTGGCCATTCCAAAAATGGGAAATTTCGTACTTTGCCAAAATTTAAACTCAACCAGACGAATACTGAGCAGTTGTTATATATATATATATATATATAGATAAAAACGAAAAGATATTATCTATTAACTACATCATGTCACGCAACAAATTGAAAATGAGCACATACACCACAATGTCTTTATAGTGATTTTTAATTGGCAAACTAATTTTATACGTGTTTTCTCTCGCACGCACGTTATGGTCTCACACGTCATCTGTTTTCATATAGTAATAGATAGGGCACATTAAGAGTTTCAATTTTTTCAATTTAGTTTGTTCGTTATGATCAATACAAAGTAGAATTTATTCTCTGATCTCTTTGACCAAGAATGCCCTCCTATATTATTTATTTTTTTATTGCTGACAGGTTAGCGTTTGTCTGTGATCACATCTGATGGTAAGTTATGATACAGTTTAAGATGGAAGCGCGCTAATCTGGTAAAAGGCAAAATACTTCTTATGGTTTCACACAATACAAATTTCTTTGTTCGGCGGTATGTCTTTACTGGTAGGGTGGTAACTAGCCACACTCGAAGCTTCTCAAATGTCGAGCCTCAAGTAAATTAGAAAATGCAATTTCCTAAATTTGCTCTATCAGGGCATCGACCCCGGGACGTCTGCAAGCAAACCTTGTACTAGCACCACTCATAAAGACCGCCAAAATAGAATTTCGACCATGGTGGCCAATCTCATTCTTGCAGAGATTAGTCATTTACTCAGGATATATTATAGTGTACAAGTATTTGCACAAACACTAGTGCATGCACCATCTATTCATAATAAGATGGGGTGACCATCTGGCACATATAGAGGCAGATTAGACCCAAGACCTGCACTCCCAACAAGCTACCCACTATATCTATGAGGCAATTAAAAGATTTAAACCAGGTTCTATATGAGAGATGTGAATCTTCTATATACCAGAGTGTATGAAACTTAGGAAGAGGTGAAAGAATTTGTATACTTGGGATCTAAATTTACAAAAGATGGAACATGTGAAAGTGATATTGAAAGGAGAGTAAATGCAGGGAATATGGTAAATGGTGCTCTGCACACCTTTATGAATAGCCAGATGGTGTCTCAAAGGGCTAGACTGGGTTTGCATGATGGAGTGTTGGTGCCAACACTTATGTATGGCAGTGAAAGTTGGGTACGGCAAAAGAATCACAAAAGTAAATTAAATGCGGTAGAGACGAGAGCGTTGAGAAGCATGAGTGGATTAAAACTGAGTGATAGAGTAAAGAATAGTGTGATAAGAGAATGTTGCGGTATAAAAGAAGATGTAGTGACTAAAATTGAGACAGGTATAGTTAGATGGTTTGGGCATGTATTGAGAACGAATGAAAGGAGACTGACAAAAAGGATTTATGAGTCAAGAGTGAATGCGTAAGTTGGAAGGGGAAGACCAAGGCGAACGTTCCTGGATCAAACCCAGGGGATTTTAAATAACGCCCAGGTCAAGAGTACTCTAAACCAAACAACTTGTATGAAAGGTTTAATGAGAATGAAAGAAGCGAAGGAAATATTGAAGGATCGTGGAAAGTGGAAGGATGTTGTCTCTGCCTACCCCTATGGGAATGAGGCATGATGCTATGTATGTATGTATGTATGTCAGAAACTTAGGTTTCTCTGTTTTAATAGACAGATAGTATGTAAATAGAGTAAGTAAAAACAACAAAAAAAGAACAATAAAATGACTAGTGTGTGAATATATGTGTGGAGGAAATGAAACTTCTTTTTTATTTAATTCTACAATTCACCTTATATACAAATATTTTTTTCAAAATAAGGTATGACTGAGTAAAGTAAAAACCCTACAGACATTTAACACTAGCTCACACATATATAGTATCCTCAACACATAGAAGTTAATTTTCTACTGTGCCTTAAGGATTTCCAAGGTGGTTATAAAACCATACAAAAGTATCTCATAGCTTTAAACACTTGTAACTTGTCTTAAATTTAAACCTCACTCACTATGTCAGGTTTTAGTAATAACTAAACTAAACAAAAACTACATAATCCTATTAAGTATCTCGATTTCACAAATACTGAAACAAAATTAAATTAAAATCAGCACTACAAACTCACTATGTCATTAGTAGTTTTCATTGGATAGTTCAAATTTCAAGCAGTTCTCGTGAAATTTTGTGGTGGAGACCACAATTAGGCAACTTTTCTTTCAAAGTAAAATATACATAAAAAGCACATCCACAAACTATGTAAACCCTATATTTCAACAAGAACTACAATTAAAAACTTTACTTCCCCTTCATCTTATATTTATGCAAATCATTTCACCCTAAGCTTTACCCTCTTAGTATACAAAAAAGCTTGTTAGGTCATTATATAAAATAAACTACACCAAGGGTATGACTCATACCATTTCCACCAAACAGGTATAATATTGCTGTAATATTGATTTATATTAAATAAGCATTTTGTAGTAATCTTTTACAAAAATAGCACAGTTAAAAAGTATTTTATTATCAAAATAAACCACATATAGATTAGCTAAATATTGTATATTGTAGTAAATGTTTTTCCTATCAATATTATTTTGTCCAATTCCTCCTTTTAATTGACACTCTACCTATAAGTGTCTAGGTCAAATATCAATTATCAATAAAAAAAATTCATTCTTCCACTCAAATCTAATGTTCACATTTGATGATAACGAATTTGAACCTGAATTGTCATTCTCAAATTATTATTTTATTAATTAGTTTTTAATGTAGAATTCAACACATTTCTCAGTTATATGCATAAATAACATCCACTGTCTTTGAATTCAGTATTTAGAAGCTGTCTATTTTGTCTGATATCTCAATAGTTATGTTGAATAATAATAACCACATTGGACATTGAGGGTGAAGAAATAGAGATTACAGTGTTTTATATCCCTATGCCTGAGCATAATAATATATAAAAATGATTTTTTTTATTTTAAGGGATAGTCCTACTGGTGAATACTTCTTACTTCACCTAATGGTGAAGAGGGCTTTATTACTAAATGCTACATTAGTTTGGCTTGTGGTTGTTATACCATTAATTACCATGCTTATAGCAGGAGGATTGGAAGAAGATGGTTGCCTGCTTTTCAGAAAACATCATCTCACTAAAGGACACAAATGGGAGGCAAAGGAAGAAAGAGCCCTATTAGTAATCTAGGAGGAAGAATCTGCTGCATTTTAGTGGGTATTCTGGTATATATACTCTGCATGTAAGACTTCACTTGAAAGACTTTGTCATCCACCAAGGTAAATTAAGGCATTTCTCAGTAATAAAAATGACATCAAGTATAGAATCACTTGCATTCCACAAGACATGGCATAGGATCAATAACCATGGAAATAAGTGGGAGAAAACTGTATCCTAAAGAAATGTTTATATATCATATTTTCTCATGTCTGAATGCTACTATACTGGCAGTATATTTAATCCATCAGTGTAATAATGTCCCACATACCATGAGAGTTAAAGAAACAAGTAGTATAAAGAAAAACTAAGCCATTTCCTTATAAAAGGCTATTAACATCTTATTACTCATTTATTTAAAATTGAAGAGATGAATAAAAAAATAGTGGTAGTACAATGCTATTAAAATAAAGCAGTATAATAGAAAAGTGTTTTATTAATGATTGAACAGTCAAACAAGATTTATTTATGGAGTTTCGAGTTAATAGTAGCAATTGATAAAGTTAAATCTGATTGTGAATTAGGATCATTATTCTCTGTATGAGGTGTGCGACACTGTTATGAAGTCTTAAATTGCAACGCCCATTTCTTAGAGCAGACACAAACATAAGTACAATGTTTTGTCGATTTTCCGGCCTTAAGATATGTATGTTTCTTTACCATAATAACTTACAAGCCCATAAAGTTAGAAAAAATGAAGCATGAAATACGAAATAAGATAAAATATTGATACAAGATGAACTCACCAGTTCCACCCAAGGAAGTCAACAATTACTCGATCAGATAATACACACTTAAAGGTGATATGTTATTTTTCACTGATGAAGCACTGTATTTTACCACAAATTGTCAAATTAAATAAATGTAGTTATTTTCGAGATATTTCCTCTATACCGCCGCTATAACCGTGTCACAAAACGAAAATGGCAGCGTTGATGTTCTATACTGAAAAATTAAAAATGTCTGTTAGAAAACGACACCATATACACTGCTAGAAGATGGCAACACTGATAAAATGTTACAAATAATTCTCATTAAAAGCCAACATTAATTGTGGTGAACTTAAAGAACATTTTTAAATAACAAAAATAAATAATAACAATGACAATCACAGGTACTTTTGATATATTAAAACATATGTAAAATTATTTCAACAAGGTTAGCTTTTGTTCACAATAATTAGTAACAAATTATTATATTCGCCATCTATACTAATATATATATATATACATAAGTTCTATAAACACGAAACTTGAATAATTCATTTGCTTTATTGTATAGGTTACAGAGATTTATGTGTACAAAAGCTCTGTAAGAGTCATGAAATTTATTTATTATTATTTTCCGATTTTAATGTATTATTGTAATTGGAGCTTGTTGGAGTTACTGGAGTGTAAATCTTTACCCACTACTTCGAAAGAAAACAATTTTGGATTACCATATGACTTATATCAAAAGGAAATTTATGAACTACTTAAATGTTATAATTTATAAGACTATAATTTTTTTACTTAACATACATACATACATACATAGCATCACGCCTTATTCCCATAGGGGTAGGCAGAGACAACATCCTTCCACTTGCCACGATCCTTGCATATCTCCTTCGCTTCTTTCAATCTCATTAAATCTTTCATACAAGTTCGTCGGTTTAGAGTACTCTTGACCTGGCCGTTATTTAAAATGTCCTGGATTTGGTCCAGGAACGTTCGCCTCGGTCTTCC